>WAAG01095450.1:0-13525 GCA_013390105.1 Tichodroma muraria
TATAGATTCTAGTGTCTTCTGTTTACATATTTAAAATTACAAAACTTACCTGAAAGTTAGCTTCCACTTTTCCAAAGCTTTTTCTTTTAAATACAGACGTTTAAAAAAGTATTGCATCCAGAAGAATGAATGGGGTTTAAAACCAACTGTTATTATTTTTCCTGACTTTTTTTTCATTTTGTTTTTCTGTTAACTTAATCCTTTAGCTGGGATTTCTGATTTGAAGAGAATCTTAGCATTAAGTCAGAATGAAATGGTAAATTGCCTCATCTCATGTTTACATTAAAAAATTGAAAGTATTTCAGCCCGAATATTATATGAAAGAATAACTATATTTCTTTCCTTAACTTCCAATTTTTTAATTTATTGCCATGACTAAAGAGCTAGCTTACCTTTTTTTATAAGATTTTATATTCACTGCATCAGCCACTAGAATCTATAAACAGATCTGATATGACAATATCAGCATTTCAGGAAATTATAATGCTTAAAAATGTTGTATAATGACCAATTCAAAATGAAATTTAATTTCAATGAAATTTCTTTTTAATTTAAAAATACTACAGATAAGAAAATGTATAAAAGGTTTTTTTCATGGAGAACATCCATTGCCTCATTTCAAAATGGAATTTCCTCAGATCTGTTGGATGCCCACACAAGAAACAAGGAGGGACAAAAGACTCCTAAAACACGGATTTCTGCTGGAACTGGACTTCCCTGCGGTGGGACAGGCAAGCTCTGTCATCCCTGATGAGACAGCTGGCATATTGCTCTGCATGTGGCTGTGGATGACCTGGCCTCAGAAATTACAGACCACAAAGATTTCCATCCTTGTTTCTAGGGAAATCTTTGAAAACCAAGCCATTTCCAAGGAACATGCTGACTAAAAAGTGGGATAGTCCCAGTAAAAAAAAAATGCTTTTATGTGAAAGACATGCGTGACAGCTTTAACTGTAGGTCTGTCTATGCTATTTTTGAGGAAAGAGTTTCCTACAGGAATAAGCTGCAAGCTTGAGGGCAGGAAAAGAAGCTATAACCTCACCTATCTTCTACTTGTTCCCTTGTTGAAAGACCATGCAAATCATAGATCAGCTGCATGGGCAGAGCCTGTGGTTGAACACAAGCATGAAATCAGCTTTTTCATGCAGGGCACGTAGACTTCCACTAGCCCAATTCCAACGCTTCTGAGAACCGTCATTTGTCACATGCAAGGAAATCATTTGGATACATTTATGGTTTCTTGTGGTCTCATGCAAGCTCATGGAGCTCCAAACCATAGATAGGATTGTATAGCAACACCATAGACATAAAATCCAGCTTTCCAGTGTGGTGTATGTGTACATATTCACTGTCATGTAAAATAGTTACACACATTTTCCATCTTGTGGCAAGGATAAAGTGAATTCATCCACCCGGAGTACAGCAAGAGCAGAATGGTGTCCTCTTACAATATCTAGTGTAAATACACTGCAGTCATCATAAATATGTAGGAGGTGTTTTAAGCATGAGAGCAATCTGCTTAAAACCAAATATGTTGTTTGAAGAGGCTAATTAAAAACTTACTTTTGCAGAAAGATACATGCAGGACATCTAGCTATTTCTTCATTTCAAATGAATAAAAATGCACTCAAATCTCCCTATAAAACATATACAGTGCAGAGGCAGAATTTAATTTAACTGCACATTTTAACTGCTTGAATAAATACCAACTCCAAGTTTGTTGCTCCTACTTCAGATTTAAAATCTTCTGTTTTGTCTCAGGTGGATCAGCTGGCTTAATTAAAAGTACTGTTTTGTTCATTTTCTTGACAATCACAATTACTGTTATTATAAAGATCGTGCTGCCTGTTGGTTTCCAGACAACTTTCAGACATCAACAAATTTCCAATCAAGTCATGCGTATAGGTATGAGAAGACAGTTCTTGAAAGCCAAATAATTCTACAGTAAAAGACACACTTCTTCCCTATCCTCTCAAAGTAATGCACTGCGTACATTCTTAATCTTTCTGCCTCTCTTGCTAGTTAACAGTGACCTGCTGTCTCTGTGCATAAAGATTAAAACTTGAATTAAAACATTACTCAGGGACTTGAATTACCCACTATGGATTTGCTGCCCCTGGACCTGACCCACTCCCTCAGCAAAAAATACTTAGAGTGAAAAAAAAAAAATATCAAGCTGGGACAGGGCTTCCCATTTGGTCCCTAATACTGTCTGGGAACATAATGACTCAATTCATTTTGCCCTCCGATTAATGGAGCAAGCTCAAGTATTATAAGAAGCACTTTAATTCCCTCTGATGTTTTCATTATGAATTCCTTTGTGGCAGAACTCATTTGCAATAATGCATATGTAATTTTGGAAACCAAAAGGAAATCCTGTAGCCTTCAGGACATTATTAACCTGTAGAAATGCTGAGGCACATGTAAAACTCAAATATGCTAGCACCAGCAACCTCTTGAAACATTTTAGGAATAAAATTGATAAGTAAAGCTGCATCTCACTACTGGGAAGTTAAAATGGCTGAATTAATAATAGTTAAAACCCTAATGGTATTAGTGACACTTAAGCTGTCTACTCAGATCATTTCTAAGGATTCAAAGATATACACTGGCATGTCTAAGAATGTTCAGTAAGTTTACTATCTGAAGATATTTGGAACTGAATCATCTGAACCAGTAATAAACTTCCTCTTTATCTCTTTCTTTTTCCGCACTGACCATTATGTTTCTTTTTTAAACAGTGTTTATCATCCACAAATATAAGACCTGATATTTTTCCAAAGCAAAAAATTCAGTTTTATTTGACTTTGTTTCTTTTAATAACTACACACTGCTCAAATACAAGTCAAAGTCAAAATACACTGCTGTATTTTGAAGTCAATGTTGTCTTATTTCATGCTATGAGTCCAAGACTATTGTCTCCAGTAGTTTATGGAGTTGTATAAAATAATCAGTGTCAGATTTCACATTGAGGTGGTGGCATAACTCTGGATTTGATATCTCTACTTCAACAGGGTAAAATATTTTTATGTATACTATTCACAATAAATGTAATCAGGGGCTGGTTAGGAAGTTAAGGAAACTTGACTTCCTATCCAACGTTTTGGGAGGCACTCTGGCCATCACACATCCACCACCAGAGATTTTTAACTGATGGGCCTTGGGCCCCTTCACAACAGGCAGCTCCAGTGAGCTGGCAGGTTCCTTGCTTGGCCCCCAGCTCACCCCACTCTCACAGTCAGACAAGTTTTGCTGACCAGCTCCACCACGGATTTCCCATAGCAGAGCCTCAGACCTCCATCTCCTTTAAGTGATTTTATCATGGTGCAGCAATAGAACAGCTTGAGCTGGCTTTCTCCAGGGAGGGACCTTGGACTTTTGCACCCTCACAGTCTCAGTATATGATAATCTGGGATTTCCAGCCAGGCCACTGGCTCCTGCTCTGTCTCTGGGTGTCTGGTCACCTGGATGGCGACACAGGTCCCCGTGTCCTTTGTTATACAAAGAGTTGGCACCAGGTCACAGTCCCTCACCTTGAGCTGCCAGCAGCCAGAACTCTACCTGCAGCTCACACTGAGCTGCCTGCACTTAAGGTACTCTTTGACATTCCACTGACCAGTGGCTGCAACCCCCATCCATTCGTGTGAGAAATAGTAGGGACAAGAAGCATCATTAAGAAGTATTTTATTCTGCTTATGCCAACCATTTTTATTGTAGTAAAAATCAATGTATATCCCATTTGTTGTTTTGAATCCACGGGTTTGTATAGAGAAATATATCAATTATCCTTTGTGATTGAACACAGAATAAGAACAGAAGAATTTTCTGCTTCACAGTAAGAATCTACCTAGCTGAAAGAGATAACTAGGAAGAAGTAAAAGCAATGAAAATGCTTAACATCCTCTCCTAATTTTCTCATAGACTCAAACTCTTTTCGTTCAGGTATTTCCTAAACTTGACACAGTATTGCTCGTTGGCAAACTGCAATGGATCTCTTTTATAAGTACTTCTCCAATCATTCTTCACATACATTCAAGGCTCTTGTGTTCATGAGGTCTTTTGCAAGTGCTCACACAAGGGTACTGTCTGTTGGCTGGAGAATCAGCTGCTTTTGCTTGCATTGAACCCAGCTTCAATTTTTGCCTGAACGTTTACTTAAGAAGGAGAAGACACATGAAGAGTGTTCCTGGTTGATGGCACAAAATGGAAAAATCTTGCTTGAAGTTCCTGCTGAAGGAAAAAAATCCAGGAAACTCAGCATTGCTTGGACAACTTTCATTTTAATGAAGAACCTGGCCTTGAAAACGTGCTTTTCCCATGGGTCAACAAACTGCAGCCCAAAGATCAATGTTATGCCAATATCCGGCAGGGAGAATTCCCAACTAATAACACAGCAGATGGGCACAAGGGGACTGCCCCTGTCACTGCCTTCCTTCCCAATGGATATGGCCTGTAGAACATGGTGGGAAGTGCCTGGGAGTGGACATCTGACTGGTGGGCTGTGCATCATTCCCCAGATGAAGTTCACAGCCCTAAAGTGCTGCCCTCAAGCACAGACACAGTGAAGAAGGGTAGGAAAATTACTAGGAGTTACATAACTATGCAAGGGTATTCTACAGAGCTATGAATATATGAAAAATACATAAACAGCAAAAATCTTTAGGCATCACTAGTAGTTGTGTTTTCTCCTGTATTTTTATTGGACAAATAAATCTTTCTCTTCCCACTTTATGCCATTCATAATTTTGCAGTTGTCTTTTGTATCCTAAGTCATCTCTTCCATATTGAAAAGCCCCAGCCAGTTCAATTATTCCTTGTATGAGAGACCACATATTTCATTGTGCTTGTCACCCTTCTCTGAGCCTGTACCAGTTCTAACACATCCTTTTTGAAATGAGGGGAGTAGAGTGCATATGATATCCAGAATGAAGGCAAATGTGAATGTGTACAGGACAAAATTCACCTTTGGTGTCCTATCTCCAAAAGTACTAGAAGTTTGAACTGAATATGCATTATTTCCCTGAGACACAAATGTAAAACAACCTGTCCTTCACCTGTTATCATTTATTCCTGACAAAGTTCAGGTGTCAGGCATGAGATCTAAACAGTTTTACAGTTTGTTCTGTATAACTGTAAACATTGGTCTTAATAGTAAATATCTAATGACATTGAGAACATTTTTGATTTCTTGACAATAAGACTTTCCTGCAGGCTGCTCAGATTGACTTCTGAGCTCTGCAGATATGATAAAAAATAATGAATATAGTGACATTCCTGGTTTCTGGACACCTGGTCTACCTCCTTGGGCTCTTTGAATAAACTGGTGATAAATTTCTAATACTAGAAATGTTAATCACTTCTAAATTAACTTTATTTGATGTTGTACTATTTTTAAAAAAAGAACAAAGTCCTTTACAGAAGGTGAGCACTGGGTATGAAACCACACTGAAATGAAAATATTAGAATGGTAGGGCAAGAGATACAAAGACCAAGAAGCAGAGCCCCATTAAAATAATTGTACTGTTTTTATTTCTGAAGTACTAGCTCTTGCAAGGCCTCTTTGATGAAAAACAAACAAGATTTAACCTCCAATCTTATCCTATGATTACTCATCATCTCTACAAAGTTGTGATATAGTTCTGTCCAAAAAGCTGGAGTTCTAGTTCACATATGGGTGAATTGACACAGGCAGGTGGCCAGAACAACTCCAAAACCATGGCTGAAAGGAAAAGAGTAAATTTGTTTCATTACCTTGCAAACATGAGGATCCCAGTGAAGCACAGTGGCAGCAGAGACACTCCAGTGGGAATGCCAGCACAGTCAGGCTCAGTCCAGTCCTGGCAGGCAGCAGGGCTGCTGTTGGCAACCATTTATCAAGGAGTTTACATGCGTGCTGTGACCTCCACAGTGCCTTTTATGAGCTCTGAGCTTTGGACTCTCTCCCAACACAGGGAGCTCAAGCATGTCCACGAGAGGACCTTCAAATCTCTGTAATCATCAATGTTATCTCCACACAAAGATTCTACTCAAAACAGACAAAGAATAAATACCTGTAGGCATTTCCACTTCCAAGCAGGTTTCCATCGCTGATATTCTCTAAGTCTTGGTATTTCCAGCTGCAACGTCATTTGAGCAATTCTGTCACCCTCTTCACTATTCTTCAGCTTTTAACCTTTTCCTCCCAACAACATAAAACTTCACTTTTCTCAAAAGCCAGTTTAATTCTGACATCCTCGTGAAATAGAAACCTTCCCAGCCTTCCTGTGAACTGAAAGACCTCCTGGATCTCAGCTGCTGAGTCACACTCAAAAATCACAGGACCTGGTGTGGCAATCATAGCATCCCACTTCAAGTGCTGGTAGGTCACCCACTCTCTGTGGGCAGTGTAGAGAAGTCCTGTAAGGCCCAGGTGGTTTGGGGTACTTGTGCTCTAAGATCTCAGCTGTCTGCAAAGGGACCCCAGGGCGAGTCAGAAATAAACATCTCTTCTTCATACGTGGTCAGCTCTGGCAGCACACCTCGAGCCTCTCTTGCCTTCTGAACCCATCACAGGAGCCTAACTTGAGGCTGCTTTGCTCAAAAATCCAGCTGTGTGCTGAAGCAGCACCATGATGCCTCTCATAGGCACAGATTGTGTCCCTAACAGTAAATGAAACAGTGCCAGACAGTGCTGCAGGAACACAAATGTTTGTACTGATAGACTGTTGGAGACATTCATGGCATGCTTTTAACCCTAGCTGGCACTTCCCCAAACATTTTCCTCAGGAAAATGCAACAGCCAGTACAAGTACAGTTCCTGAAAGGTTCAGTTAAGGGAACAATTACACTTTCTTCAGGATGAGGTAATAAATAATCTGAGTTTGCCTTAATGCCATAAAAGACTTCTGGATCTGCTTAATTTACAAGACAGTCATAGCAAGCTGGATTCCCAGACCTTGTCCTGGATTTGTTGAGGGCTCACTGAATCCGTGATGCTTCAAAAGAAATATTTCAGGCCATTGACACTAATGCTTTCTGCTGAAAGCTGGGTGTGTCAGATATCCTGGGCATTGCTAGTGCCAGATCAGTCATTCTGTTTCAGAAAAAAAATTATTCTCATTTTTAAATGGGAAAACTGAAATTTATCTCAATTCTAAACCTGAAATCTATCTTAATTTTGACTGAAGGAATCAATGATAATGATGTAGTTCAGTCTCTAGGGTTCACTCAAACCTTGGTCTTATCTAAGATACTCAGTAAAAGTGTCAGTCAACAGACAAATGTTCACCAGGAATGGAAACAAATTACTGAATCATTTAGGATTGCTTATTAAAACCATAATTTTCTATTACAATTGAACCTAGCTAAACTGAAACTAGTACCTAAGACTAGTCTACTTTGTTTTAATTTACTCCAGTCATTTCAAGCATCAGCTTAAAACTGTTTTATCTTTGACCATATGAGTAAATCATCTCAATGTCTACTTATTCTGATGTTTATTTAGGTTTAGTTCTACATCAATTAGTTCGGTCTTCAGGGATGTTGGTCTGAGACTAAATTCAGCTTTTTAAAGGTCAATGAACAACCACTCTACAAGTTATTTATACAGAATATTCACAGGAAATTAATTGCATAAATACATGCACTATCAGTAAATAATCCATTTTATACTGCTTTAAGAAATGCATGACTGACATGAATATGTCTCTTGACATATTAATCTGTTTTATAAATAGTGGAAATCATAATTACTGGACGTAAAATGGCCATAATACAGATGAAGGAAATATGCTAAATAGAAAAACATTCTCTGTGAGTGAAATTTAATTATTCTCCAGAAGTCTCAATTCTGACATTTTAAAAATCATGTGATCCCTTCTGAATACAACTAAAAATTGTAAATTCAGTACTTTTCCCTTCTAATGGTAAAATTATTTTTATCCAACACTTCAGCTTAGCTCCATCTTTGTGCATCAACTTCCTTAATCTTTGGTTTGTCACTGAATATTTATTAGGGAGAAAGGGAAAGCCTTTTAATTTGAAGCAGTACTGTGTGATTATCTGTCACTAGCCTGCTTTCCCACAGAATAGTGCTCAGGAAGGAAAGAGTTAAGAAGTCTTTGAAAGCACTTGACAGCATGCAAGAGGAAGGGTGAGAAAGCTGATGTTATACAGCATTAGGGGAAGATATAATAATGGATGAGGACAGGAGGAGATTGCCAGGCCAAAAGCAAAAGAGCAAGAAAAATACCTTGTCTGGGTAGTACCACCTTCATTTGGGCATTTTACCCGTTCTTTCTTCAAGCACTAGGAAAATACTTTAACTGAAAATTTTCAATACTATAGAAAATGCACTTACCCTGTGCTGATTGTACTACACCAGATTTAGGCAGGGACTATGATCACAAAAAGCATTCCCCAGTTACTCTCCTCCCCTGTTATGCACAGGTATCTTCCCCTAAACTCTTCTCTCCACTCACACTGAGAGCAAAGACTGGTCACACCTGCTCAGCAGAGGACCAGGTTGTTGGACATGGAGGCAAAGAGCTCTTCCATGTGCAATCCTGTGTTTGCAGCCCAGTTACACGGTGCATGGCAGAGCAGCCCCTCTCTGCTGAGCAGAACTATGGCAAAGCTCAGCACCATGCCCTACATGGAGCTTAAGCCATGCTCTTGCTCTGCCAGCACCAAAACTGGGATCTCCCAATGGGAATTAGACACGCTTTAATAGGTCACCTCTAGGCAGCTTTCTGATTCTGATAGATGCATTCATAAGGAAGAGCTTGCCTGGCAAGGAACGACAGATAAATTATTGGTATTTGTGACTTCAAAGGTACACACCACTCTGCATTCTTGCAGTAGATGCTAGAGCTTACTGCGTCATTGTGGCATTCTTATTCTGTTCAATAGGTGGAAATAGAGGCATACTTGATTCTAATAAGTGACATTTGTTGCTAGGGTAGGAGGTTTTCACAGGATTATATGCAAAAATAAAACATAAAATAGGAGCCTTAGCTCCTTGACATAATCCTTTCCTGACGGGGTTGAGATTTCTTTTTTGTTATTGTGTGAGCTCAGCAGATTCAGCCTAAGCACAACTCATCAGCTTTCTATTTCTGCTGTCTCTGGGTAAGCATGTCACAATTCACTGAACACCTCAAAGACATTTACCAGCCCTTTCTTAAATCAGTTCTGTAACAGGATTTTCACAGGTGATGGAAATTACATGCTGGAAACTTCATGTTATTAAGCTGCATAAAGGTCCTGCCCTGGCCAGGACAAAGGGTATTCATGTTTTGCTCCTTGTGGAAGTATTCACACATGATAATCCCAGAGCCATAATGTTGAAAGAAAAAGGAGCTCTCTGTTATTTCCATAAGAGGAAAGTGTTTCACTCCAGAAGGCATCATCTATGGGAACTGCAGAATTACCTTAGGGATCCCTCTGAAGTTTACACAGCACGTTCATAGACTGACATACATGTGCCACCCTGGGGTGTCAGACATTGCCCTCCCCCTGCTTGCAGTCCCTGTGGATGCTACCAGGACATTGGGCCTGAGCCAAAGTGCTTGGCCCCTGAGCAGCCTGTTTCCTGTCAAGAGCATCACCGAATGAGACACAACTGACTCTGGGGCTGCCTCCTTTGTGGCCAGGCAGGAAACACTGAGCTGAGTTTGGGACTGAAAACGATAAAACCCGGTGAAAGGGGTCAATGCAGCGTGGAAAGGAACTTCCTCAGGCTGGAGCTCAGGCTTGTGCCCACTGAGGGGCTCAGCCCTGCAGCTGCTGAAAGACAGAGGTCAGGAGTGGTATTTAGGCAGCAGTTCTCCAAAAGGAGCGATGAGTTTGTGGGCTTGCAAAGTGAGCCCTTCCTTCAGCTGAAATCACAGAAACAGGAGCTTTCTCCAAAGGCAAGAAAGATGATAATCATCCATGCCCATCTCAATTTCTTTGAGAATTTAAACAGTTAAGATTTAGCAAAATAGATAAACCCCAATTCCTAAAATGCCATATAAACCATAGATGAGAGAACTTTCTGGCAGAGAACAACCCATGAAATGGAACCTTCTGGGCAAGATGGCAACAGTTTCTGTCACAAAGTGTGGTCTGGGCATAGCCTGAGAATAAGGGCAGGCTACATGGGAGTAAACTCAGTCTTGAAATGCTAAAGAAGGAGAGGTATGGACCAGGAAAGAGAGCATAGAAGTTGATTTAACAGTTGGCTTTGACATAAACCTTTACCTGACTGATACTTTGGCAACGAGGATTATTTCAGGAATTTAGGAAGAGTTGTGACTTCATTCTCTTAGACACATGTACAGACTCTAGGACAGGATATTTAAATAGTTGAGAGCAAAGGATGCTTTTTCAAACATAATTTTGGATCAGTTTGTTTAACTGTTAAAAAAAATATCTCTGTTTAATATTCCAGAGGGCTTCCATAGGGGTATATGGTAATGAAGAAATCCTGAGAAGCAGATTACTTAATTCTATTTCTTTCCTAAAACATGTCCTGAGTAAGACACTAGCTTAAGTCTCTAATAAAATACTGTCTTTATTTCCTAAAGGACCTCTAATTGAAGTTAGCCCAGTTACTGATGATGAAGCTGTAACACACTGCTGTACAAACTTCCGACACATTTTATGCTTATTAAGTTTTCTTGTATTTCAAAATGCCTGGGTCATCTTTGCACAAAAACGGGATAACTAGATAGTAAATAAACAGAAGAAAGTACTCAATTCAATTTTTTTAATGGAATAATATATGTGATATTACTACGTAGGCTTGATTTTGCAGTGTGGATGAGTAAAGTGAAAAACCATAGATATTCTCTGCTTTTATAATGCAGCTTTTTCTTTCATGCTGGTACGAAGACCTAATGTTGCTGACTTCAGTATTATAACAATTATTCATATTATCATACCAATAAACACTGAGCAAGCTTGGTCCTGAAATGCCCTACTCTAAGACATGAAACACATAGTACAATCAGTTGCACATGATCAAGCAGGTGTTTAGTGTGGACTTCAATGGCAGCTTGCATCTCTAGATGCAAGAAGTCTTTGATCTGTTTGTCAAAGCACAGTGGTAATGAGTGTGCTCACTGAACTATACCTTGGTACTTCAGGTACATTTCACTCCCCTGAATGTCGAAGCAATTAAACAGAACTTCAGCAATACCACTAATTAGCAAATTTCTGTCTCGGAGCCTCAGCAGTTAACTCTATTTTATATTAGTTTGAGAGCATTGCCAATTCTGCTCTTGTACACTGTAAATTCCACTCATGGTCCATCCTGACACACTTATGGTTGACGTACTGCTTAGACATGCAGTTTAAAAATGAAACAATCCCTTGTTACACCATAGCTGTCATGAGCAAGGACCACTGATGGTTTTGTGGGTGCTTAACAATGCTGACAAAGCTGGTCAGAAGTGCCTTTTCACGGCTCTCAGTTCCATTGCTTAACAACATCTTGTGGTTATCACAAGTTTATCAGTGCTGCGTGCGTGTCAGAGATGTTGCAAAAGGCTCTAGAGAGCAAACGGACTAGGGACAAAACATGAGATATAACTGTCACTGGTTTTGAAAATAAAATCTTTATTCTTGCTTCATTGTAATTCCGTGTTTCATTCCAGTGGAAAGTTAATTTTACACCCTACAATCTTATTTATGCAACAGATGATTTTGCGAAGTATTGCTGAATTCTGCAGAGATGTTGGTAATTTGCCTGGAAAGAAACAACGTTGTTTTCTCAATGAGGCTTGTTTGGAGGGTTATAGATATAAAAGTATTATTGGTAAGATTTACTTGTGTCAGCACTGAGGATTGGTTTGTCTTCCAAAAACAATCAAACTGGTGTAACATTCTTGACTTTAAGACTCATCATGGGTCCTTCATGAGCGTGTTCTTCACTTACCCAATTTGATGCTAGACTAATCTATCATTCAGAAATTCCATTCCAAAAATAAAGAGGACTCCTTTGGTGTTAATATTTTTCATTTCCTCAATATTTTAATTTGCTTCTTCAATATAGTATCATTTTAATAATATAGTCTCATTGTTTTTTAAGGTCAGAATTATTGTTCTGATGCAAAGTTTTCTTTCTGTTACTTTTTCCAGCCTCATGTCATAAGCATTTAGAAGTTGCACATTCATTAGAAAGTGTTAGTGTGCCTCTACCACTGTTTCTGCATATCTGAAGTGTTACTCTGGAGTTCCTTAGCTTTGCTGCCTGAAGCTGAACAGATACAATTCCCTATCACTGAGAAGTCCCATAGTGTTAACAATTAAAGGCAGCAGTATGTCAAATGTGAGCCTCGGGATCTTTAACGTGAAAAAAATGTACGAGACATTTCTCTATGAACCTAACTTGCTCTTTTTAGTTTGTGCTGATGAAGGCTATTTCTGTAAGAAGGATATGCTGTAACTAGTGAAGATTTGTAGCTACAGTGCTGTTCTCTAGATTTCAAAAGATTTGAAATAAAAGGGTTTCTGCCTCCCACATTTGAAATCTATACTCAGTGAAACTAGCTGAGGTGTAGAAATCAGCAAAAAAACAATTTGTTACTGAATAGATAACAAGTGTCAGCTATTTCCAACGGGGAGAAAAAGAATTGCAGAGAGACTCTAATGTAAAGCCTTAGTCCTCAAACAGAGCAAGAATGAAAGGGTTTTGTACTGTTTCCTGCCATTTCCAAATGCAGAACCCTGCACACTGCATGCATTCCATATGGAGGTCCTCTGCTGGAAGTCAGCAAGAGACAATAACTTCACTAGATAAATAGCTGTCTCCATCCAAAGAATAATGGTTGCACTGCTTCTAGAAGTATATGCATCCTGCATGTCCCAGAATGGCTTCTTAATATGATCCTTATGTGTTCCTACTTCCTACTGAAAATTAGCCAGGGTATTTGGAAATAGTGCTAGTAAGCATGAACTTTTAAAGGTGACTTTGTAAAGCCTAAATCTGTTGAATTTTGATTTCAGAAAGGCAAGTGGGCAATTAACTTTCATGACAGAATTGTGGCTGAGCAAGAGTAATAGTGACAGAAAAAGAAAACAAAACACAAAGATGCAAACACAAAGCTTTTATTCTCTGCATAAAAGTTTTCTTTTGAAATTTTAAAATTAGGAATCAAAGGTTTCTTTGAGGTTTTTTAAGCAACTAGTTTCTTAAAAGAGGAATTTAATAACCATGGACAAACAAGATTAAGTAGTTTAAGAGAGATTTGCCAGGGAAAAGAAAAGAATATAGTTTCTTGCAAGACACTTTCCACACATTCCAGATAAATTATTTCCTTCTGGAAAGAAATGGTCAAAAAATTAGAAGTAGATAACATCTTTCTCAGAACAGTTCAGACACCTGCACTATAAATACAGAAAAGTATACAAATATTAAATTCCTCAAAGAAGACAAATTCTTCCACAGAGTTTCATCATTCTGACTGACTACAGGGCTAGGGCAGAAGTAGCACATTACAAACACATTTTTCAGGTAAAATCTTGACACAATTCAAAAATCTTCCACTGCCTCCATTTAGAC
>WAAG01095574.1:0-11876 GCA_013390105.1 Tichodroma muraria
AAGAAGAAAAAGGGGACTGAACATTTTCCACTGGTTTGTTTTCTGTCTTTGTTCCCATCTACTTACACTCAGACATTTTCATGTGGCGCTTTGGCAAATACAGGTGTATAATTCATGCTGATTCTTTTGTCTGTTTGAAAAAGGCTTCTGTCTTTGGAAAATTTGACCCTATCTATTCATGGACATTTTTGACAACTCTATGTATTTTTTTTTCCTGTTGTTTCAATAACCTCTAGGTTGGCCAAAGGGACACTGTGTTGACACTACATTGGCCAAAAAACCTCCTGCAGTTTCAATTGGCAGGGGTGTTTTCCAGTTCCTTCCCTTGATTACTGGGACATGCAGCTAACTTTATGCAGCTTCTTTGTTTCAGCCAAAAGATGGGAATGTTTTGTGAAGACAGAAAATGTGCCCTCTTTACATTCTGTTTATTTTTCATTTCAGGTGTCCTTGAGGGAGGAAGTTCTACATCACTTCATAGTTTTAATAAGGAAGCTGTCAGATTTTATTTAACTGAGCATTATTAAGTGAAAGGATACAAATACTTCAATCCAAACATCTTTATACATATTTTCCAGCAACTTGCTTCACCACATCAGTTTTTCAGAGTCTGTAAATGTAACACACTTTAATTACACATAATGTGATCATAATGTGATGTAATGAAAAGCTTGTTAGTCTTCAGCACAAGTAAATAAAAGAAAGCTACTCAAAAACCTTGAATTTAATTTGTGTTTTTAACTTGCATGTTTTTCTGTGCATATCTTAACATCTACTGCGTGTTTCTCTCTTGCCTACTCCTATTTTTCTTTCAGTGGTGCTTTTCCTGATGTACTCTGTGAGCTTGGAAATAAATAGGTAGAGGGGAGAGGAGGTAATCTGGGAAAAAAGAGTTCCTGTCTTGTATTTACCTCTTGCAAAAGTGGAGTCTGGCCCCTTTCTGATACAGTGTTTTAATTTATTTTTTAATCTGCTTTCACAGTAGTTTTTCTTATTAACTTATTCCCTCCAGCTGAAACACTGAAGGCAACAACTTCAATGCTCAGAGAAATCACTTGGCACTGAGAAATGACCAATTACTTGTTAAAACAAGGACATTTTCCTACTGGGGAAAATCCATTGCCATAACAATGAATTTTGGCTGATTAGACTTTTTTTTTTTCCCTTGTGTGTATATTTTTGCAATGATATCTGCATCTATATTTCGTTAAAAGCTCGACACCCCCATCCTTGTCTTGTTTGTCTTACCTTCTAAAAGATCTGCTTTCTTCACATTCTGGTCTCTAAATCTTGTAAAAATTGTCTCAGCATGACATAAATCTCACACATATAAAGTATTCCTCTTAATGTTCAAAAAATGAAATGCTCAAAATGTTCAAATGTTCAATTTGTTCAAAAATGTTCAAAAAAGTTAAACAAGTCAAAGATGGCTATTTAGCTATTTGCAGGGTAATAAATAAACTACACTACTTTGGTATAGGAAGTTTATTTTACCTACAAGAAGGGTAATGGGAATGTTAGCTGAATTCTAGGATTACTGAAGACCGCTCATTCTCATTCATAAAAAAATACCTTTCATTCAATATCAAGCAGCTGTAATTGTTGACAGTAGATTCCTTTTAGGGTAAAAACAATGTATCTTTCTCCTCTCCTAGTTTTTAATGATGTCTGGGATTTCAAAAGAACCTATGGGATTTAGCAACAATTTCCCTTTAAAGAGCACTTGGATTTGAAAGTCTAACTCTTCTAAGTTCTTTCAAAAATACAAGCTGTTATTAATAAACTATCATCCAATGCCTGTAGTATTACATCAGACTTCAGCTTTTTTTAAGTCCAGGAGACCATATGGGTAGTTAGTTTATTCTCAACCACTTCTAGGAACTTCTAGCTATTTTACCAAATATTTAAGAAAATTTGTTTAGGAGTGAGAGATCACTGGTAATTTGTCATCCATTCTAGGAATTCAGGCAAAGAGGGAGCACTCATTATTTACTGAACTGCTTTAATGAATTACTAAGCACTGTAATCATAATCTGATTTAACTGTGAAGGTGTTCTTATAAAGAGAGATTACATTGATTTTGATATATCTATTTCCTCATAGCTAAATGACTTGAAAGAAAAGACCTACATCATAAGTAAAAGGGAGTAATTTTATAATAGTATTTTCCATAAGTAACTAGGTAATCATGATAGCTTTTGGAGATATTCAAACATATATTCCTAATGGTATTGTGCTAATATGAAATGTGCTAATATGAAACCATTATGAAATCCTATTTTACACCCCTCACTTCACTTTTCTATGGGAAACTGCTTTTACCGGGATGTGTCTAGATTTATTGTGGAGAAAAAGTGAAAGTGTTTAAAAAAATCTGTTAAAAAATTTTGCAGTTAAAACATGATTGACACACTTTCAGGACTAATTCTTCAAGTGTATGCTTTGCACTTTAGAGGGATGATTCTTGAAATAGTAACCTTTCAATTAAAGAGAAAAAAAAATCCTCACATTATTAGATTTCTTAGGTTAGGTCTCATGGACAGCAGTTGTGAATTCAGAGTCTCCTGTATGATATTACTGTGATTGAGGCAATCATATTGTTGAGACAGGTCCTGCAAATGTTTCCTCACTGTGATTGCTACCAAATCCTAACAGCCTGCTGCCTCCTAGAATAAACATATGGTAGGAAAGCTGCTGGTGGAAATTTTGTTTTATATTCAGTGTAACAGGGTAACAATGGTAACAGTTGCCACTGTTCAAAGGGAAACGACTGATTCAAAACAAAACCTTAACCTGGCAACCTGTCAGAGCGAGACAAGCAGTGATGCCAGTCAAAACAGCAAAGGCTGTACTGTTCCTCCTCCCTCGGTCTTTCTCCTACTATGAAAGGCTGTATTATGTTTACAGTGTTTATTTTATCTCTGAACCTTTTGCTGATGCAGTTCTCCAGTGCTTCTTTATAGTCAGTTCCTGCTCTTAGGTGGAATACTTGAAGAAGTTGTCAGGCTGTTCTGTCAGGCTTTCTGTAAGATCCTGTGTTGCACTTCAGTGCCTAAAGTTTTAATGTATGTTACACAAAGCTTCTCCCTTGACTGGAACTGGGGAAGCTGCTCCAAGAAAGGGGTGGGATGTAGCTGTACCGTGTTGGGAATAGGTAAGAGAAGGAGCTGTGACAGCCAACACCTGCAGGGTAAACTCTGGCACAGCATCTGACAACATCTGGCAGCATCTGACAAAACCCCTCTCATCCCCTCTAATGTGCTGGGTCAAATGTGGACAGAGGGAGGATTTGGTTGGGTCAGGGTGGGACTGCACACGAGGCAGCCGAGTTGCTGAGTGAGGCTGTTACTGTCCTGCAGTTTGGGCCCTCAGATCCTGCACTGTGGCAGAAAGAGGAGGAGCCAGGTGCCACCCTGGGGTACCCTGGGGCACCCCAGCTTTGAGGTGGACAAGAAGCTGACCAATATTATAACTCTGCAGCCTACACATAGAACAGCAACATGAAAATTAAACTTATCGATACCTTGTGTGTGGAAGGTCAGTCACCTTATGATGATATTAATTTCTGTGCATAGATTGGAGATCATAGATCTCCTTCCAAGGAGATCCTGAAGTGAAGCAGTCAGCTGCCGTCCCCTGAACAGCATTCTGCACTGCAATGTGCTCCTTATAACACACTTCAGCAGTGACTGTAGCCCAGAGCAGATTAAAATATGACTGACTATGATAATTTGACTTATGCTCATCTTTTTGAGTCAGTCATTATCTCTTTGAAAATAAGGTCTTCCATGTTGGTAAGGGCAAAAAACAAATGGATTATCCAAAAAAGAATCATAGATATTATCTGCATTCATTGGAGCCAATAGTTTCCAAATAACCTTCTTAAGCCAGAAAAAAACTTAGCCAAAGTGCACCCAAAGGCCTGACCTTTGCCCAGCACCTCCCATACCTTGGTGAGTGACTTTGGCCAGGAATGAAGCAGAGAAACATTGGCATTTCCTCTGTCAAAATATTATTCTGCCCCCATGGATGTAGACAGTCTTTTCAAAATATATTCAATTTTTATCTGCAAAACAACAAGAAAATTTTCTCACAAAAGGAAACTTTAAAATCAGCTACTCAGAAAAACAGCTTATTTGAACCAGACTATTTACAAATCCAAACATGCTTGGCCAGAATACCAAGATGGAGGCAAATAAATATTTCTCCTGCAACTGCAGGGTTTTAGATTTAATATCCTTATGCCTCATTTGGTGAATTTCGGAGTTTCTTTTGCTGCTGCTGTTATATTCTTGTCCAGTGTATTTGTTTGTTAGGGACTGACCATAAATTTGGATGGTCTGTGTAATGGAAGGGCAGGAGGAAGATGCTAGATGTAACCATAGGTGTATCAGAGAGGAAAAGATAATTGAAAAGTTAATGTTGTACCTCCCTGAAGTACAAGCACAGCTTCGTGTGAAACTCTCCCTGTTAAGATGTCAGGGAATCGACCACTGGTGCAAGGCTACTGTCTGAAGTTGTCCACAACTGTCTTTTGATGAAAACGATTCCTACTTTTCATTTCATAGAAAAAGGCCACCTGATTATACAGACCAAGAAAAACTTCAAGCCATTGCAGCTCTACCAGTCTTTACCAGGAAAGGAGCTGGTCATGAGTTTTTGATGTGGCAGACCGAGGCTGTGAGTGAAAGAGGCTATTTGCTGGAGAGCCAGTGTCTCCCTCCTCCTGTTCTCATTGCACTCATTTTACTTATTTCATTTTCAGCTGAAAATTTTTCTTCAGAGCAAAGTAATGCTGTGGTTACTTTCCCTACCAGTCTTCTTGTACCCACACTAGGGGGGCCTGTCTCCTTGCTATAAAGACTTTTCCTAACATCTAATCTAAGTCTTCTCTCACACATGAAGCTAATTACTTCTTGCCATCCTGTGATGAAAACAGGATGTGTGATGACTTTAAAATTTTTAAAGTCAACATTGGCTGATGTTAATAATACTGTCTTCAGTCTTCTGTTTTTTCCTGATAGGTCACATTTTATAATTTTTTCTCTTGTTCTTTGTTCTCCTCAGGATCCTTTCCAGTTTACCACATCTTTCTTAAAACTGAGATACCAAAATAGATGTAGCAGAGGCTTTACCAGTCATTAGTAGAGTGGATAATTTCCTTCCCTGTTTTATGTAGAGCTTTATTTTTAATAAACACAGAATTATATTATTCTGTTTTGAAACGTTCATCTACAGTTGACTCATATTCAGTCTGTGATCCAACTTACCCAGTTGTTTCTTTTCCAGCCTTCCCTTTTTGATACTGTATATTTGAGTTTTTCTTTTATTGCAGAACTTTGTACTTCATAAAATTTCATTTAAGTGATTTCATTCCCCTCTCCCCACTAATTTATCATGCTTACTTTGGATCTTCTCTTTCAAATTGCTTTCAGTCTCTTCCACTTCTGTCTTTGCTCAGGTTTTAGGACTATTTCCTGTTCCACCAAGTTATTAATGACTTCAACTGTTCTGAGGCCTTCTTAAGCATAATCTAGTTTGAAAATGAGATATTGGCCATTACTTTTTCCATACAGTTGTATACTTAAATTATAGCAATAATATCTTGATAATGTTCCACCAGTTCTCTTAGTGAAGAAATTGTTTTTGAGAGAATATATATATATTTTATATTTATTTTCCTAAATTTATCCTTTCTATTTTTTTCTGGAATATAATCTAAAATATTTAAAAATTGTTCTTTGCATTTCACTAATTCGGTTTCTAAGTATTTTAAGCTTCCTGGAACAAATTGTTCAGCTGGTGGTTAATTGAATTCAGCTATAACACAATTTCTTTTCTGGTGAATAAGACTCCTGGCTGGTGTTTGTTCTTTACAAGTTGACAAGACAAGGGACCCTTTTCTACAAAATGAGGTGTGTTGTTTCCAAAAGTACGTGTCTGCCTGTCACATTCTCTTTCCTGTGCTCTTTTAGTTAGGACTATACAATTTTGTCTGGTTTACAATTTTTTTTTTAAATTGCATTTCTTTCATCTGATGGTTTTTGCTGCTTACTTTCTTTTCCTTCAAGCCTAGCATTTGAACTACTTATTTTTAAAATGGCCACTGCAGATTGAAATGTTTAGATTTTCATATTTATCAGAATAGCCTCTGGATTTTCCTTGAATATGAGTGTGCTTAAAATGTTTCAGGTTTTTCTTATTGTCCATTTTATTTATCTTCTTATTTATTTAATCCAGTCACCTTGGATAAAATGGAGCCCATATTGTATTTCTCCCCTAGCATCAATAAAGTTTTAGATTTTAGTAAAGTTCCACAAGTAAAGGACAATATTTAAATATGTTTAATATAAAGGATTATATCTATTGCTAATTTCTATAAATATTATTTTCCCTGGCTCCACTAAAGCTTTTGTAAAAAGAACCATTTACTTCAATAGTGCTGAAGTATTTTCTAGTTATGTAGATAGATACATCTAGTAATTTTTGTGGTGATTTTGTAGAGCAAGGCTTTACTATGTAAGAGTTTGAATAATGGGGTATGACTTAATATAAATATAATAATGCACAGATAACATAATGAATAGTATTTTTTCAGATCCTAATTTTAATGAAGCTTTTCTGAGGCATTGAAAAATACTTGCCACAGTGGTTACATTACTAACTCAGTGTAAATACACTTGGACATTAGACAATGCTCTCTGTTGGGTGATTTTTTTTTTTCAATATTATGTTTTCTTCAATAAGATTTAATGAGAAGAACTTCTGCACTACAGTGAGGACAAAGCCAATGCCTAGAATGTGTTCTATTTTTTGTTGAACATTGGCTTTTAAGAGATGCTGTCTTTTATTAACAATAATAGTCTTCCTCAGGGGTCAAAATGGCACGAGTGCTGTCTGGCATCTTTGCTGGTGACATGGACAGTGGGATTGAGAGCACCCTCAGCAAGTCTGAAGATGACATGAAGCTGTGTGGTGCAGTTGACATGTTGGAGGAAAGGATTTCATCTCTCTTGTGAAGAGGCAGAGAGTTGAGGGTGTTCAGCCTGGAGAAGAGAAGATTTCAAGGAGAGCTTTTTGCACCTTCCGGTACCTAAAGGCACTATGAGAGAGACAGGAGAAGGACTTCCTACGATGGCACGGAGTGATAAGACAACAGGGAATGACATCAAACACGCCAAAGAGAGTAGATATGGGATGTTTAGATTAGATATGAGAGAGAAATTCTCTGCTGTGAGGGTGGTGAGGCACTGGCACAGCTTACCCAGAGAAGCTGTGGCTGCCCCGTCCCTGGTAGTGCTGAAGCCCGGGCTGGATGGGGCTTTGAGCAGCCTGGTCGAGTGGAAGGTGCTGGAACTAGGTGATCTTTAGGGTCCGTTGTAACCCAAACCATTCTGTGATTCTATGATAGTATATGATATGAAATAAAAGTAAGTCAGTTAGTTGAAAGTAACCTGCTGCAGCAGACATTAAAAGTCATGAATCAGATTAGTCTCAGTATCAATTTGTTTGTCCCAACAATATATTATTATTTGGTTTTAATTGCTTTCTGGTTTCTAATTTTTAAAAAAAACATTTTCCTAGTTTTGTAAAGCTTGTTTTTTAGTTGTGAAAATTAGATTTAGTTATTTCATTTGAAATAAAATTTCGGACTCTGTAGGATTCTTAAGACCTGGAGATTGAAGGAAAAAAATGAAGTCTTTGTAAACTACTCAACAATTTCTTCAATTATTATCTTATTTTCAAGCTTCTGGTATGAAATACTTGTGTTTTCTGAAATTAATATCTGTTGGGTCTCTGTGTTTTGCTAAGAATGTGCCACTTAGTTTGTATTTGATTCTGAACAGTCATTATGTCACTTGAGTATAAAAAAGTCTAGGCAAAATAAAACTGATCACATTTATGAGTTATAACAAATATTGCACAAATAATAAGAGATAACAGCTTACTTCAGTTTAAAATATCATAGATCTCTAACATCACATAGTTTAAAAAATTATTCTTGTTTCCATATTTACTATATATTGAGTTGATTGAAATCTCTGTTTTCCAGGAAAATAGTTTTATGTAGGCTCTATTGCAGGTTATCTGTACTGATGGACCTGATTCACTAGATATACTAGAATGGGACAAAAGAATTTGAAGAGCTAATATTAAAAGTTTCTTTGTGTCATAGTTTCTAAAGTAACTGAGTCTCAGACTGCAATCAAAATTAAAGACTACTACTTTCTTGCAAAATTTCATATAAGCGTTCAAAAATGTGCCTATAATATTTATACTCTCTAATAACTGTTTTTCTTAAAAAATTGTAATATCATTTTCTTTTCAGAACAGCCTATTATTTCACTGGTGTCATATAACTTGTTTTTTAAGCTACCTTATTTGTTTTTATTTGAAGATTTGTTAGTTTAAGTGGTTTCTTCTACTACATTTACTTCTTTGATATGTGACATTATCCTAATGATAACCCCTGTCTTGAAGTCCTATGTTTGACTAAGTGATTTTGCTGAAACTGTAAGCTAAGATCAGACAAGGTTTCTTGTCAAGCCATAATTCTAGCAATTGAATCTGTTTGTGTGATATGTATTGGCAGAACAGAATGACTAATCTTGCAATGAATAATTTATTTGATAAATGTAGATTCTCACTTCACTATGTTTTAAGAACAAAGCAGATATTTTGAATTATTCATTATTCAGATTTAACGAATTTTATAATTAAAAAAAAAGATTGTTATTGATAATTTCCCTGGGAGTATTGATTCAGATAAATTTGAAACTCAAGTGTAACTCTAAGTGTTTAATTTCTGGTGCATATTAAAGATGGCTTCTGCTACAAAACTGGATAAATTTTTGAATGTCTGGCACCATTGTTCATCATGAATTTTTAAAATATGGTTCCTATGAATACTTGTACATCAGTTCAGAAGCTCACTTATATATGGTATTTGTACCATACGATTGCCTGAGCATTTGTGGAAAGCACCTATCAACAATATTTGAGCATATTCAAGGTCTATTTGTTTATAAATATGTGAGAAGGGAAACAAACTATTTATTTTACATTATTTTGTCTGACCTTATAAATTATGCAATTTGTAGCTGCATTCTGTTGCAATTCAGATCTGCCCACTTCAGTGGAGGAAGGCTTTGCACCAAGTGCAGAACTGGGTGACAACATGGAGAGATCAGCCACAGCTTTCTACTCTTCCAGCTGAACCTTTTGGCTCTGATTCTTCTCCTGAGTCTGCCTGCTTTGTGCTGTGCCAGTGGAAAACTGTCTGAGAGTTCCTCCATGTGAGGCATCCCTGTAACAGGTCTGTGCTTTTCCTTGCATGATCTACAGCTCAGGAAGATTAATCAAAAATCTCACTCGCCTTGAAATTGGACAGCAATTTACTGGAAGTGCTAGGATGACAAATAAAAAATTACATCTCTGCTTCCATCTTTTTGCCTATAGTTTACCAGAAGAAGGTGTGAAGATTTTAGGTCATGACAAAATCTTCCAGGAAGACAATGGGGTGTGAAGTTTTGGCCCCAGGAGTTTGTAATTAGATTGGTGGGAGAGATTTTTGCTCCTGCAGTTCTTGTTTTCTGAAGGGAACTCTGCATATAGCAGATAAAAACAAATGTTCTTAAAATAGGAATTCCTATCTGGAAAATTTAAAAAATGCAATTCAGTCTTCAGCTATTCAAATGCAGGTCAAATGAGAACTTATTCAGAACTTTGTGGATAGAAAAGAATAAGTGAGGGGTCTCTAAAAAATTATGCTAGAAATAATATTCCTGAAGGAAAGAAGAATTGATTTCTATCTAAACACACAATAGATGCTGCACATATTTTTAGAATTTGTGGGTACCTCAGGACTACTTCCAGCAAAAAAGTTAATGTAATTTTGTGGCTCATTTTAGGTTTATTTAGTTTGAGACAGACTTACTGATGCTCAGTGAAAACTTCAGTGCTAGAAAGGGTAAGTAATCAAACATATTTTGTGGTAAATATTTTAAAAATTTCATCTGAGTTTTCCAGACCTCACCTCAACTCTCAGTATTGTTAGTATCCTGATAAAAATGTGTTTTCAATCTCCAGCATTCCAAGTTTGTAAGTAAATAATTCTGTCCTTGAACCAGAGTGCAGATTAATTACTAGCTGGACATTTTTCCTCTTGACCAGAGAATATGAAAGTTTTTAACAAAGGGAATATTCATTAATCTTGTGAGATGTTTTTTTTTTGGAAGACAAATATGTATTTCTGAGGGGAAAGAAACACAAGGTTTAAACAAAGGGCCAAATTTTCTGTATACTTGTATATCACATGTTTCCCAAACAAGATGATATAATAGCTGTGTGTCCTTGTAATGTCAAGTGCAATGTCTGGCTACTACGAAGCAGAATACTTATTTTGAGATATTAAAAGATTAAATATGTGTTATCAGGCCAAATCAGACAGTCCTGTTTTAACAAGACACTTGAAAAAATCAATTGCTAAGAGTCTGAAGAAAATGATTTAAAGAAAGACAATGAAAATATGTAATAAAGTAGACAGACATACATCATTGATGTGTAATTAAAATCAGTGGCTTCTCTATCGGGAAGTTTAATCAATTTAGGAGGTGGATGGATAAAACCAGATATATATATGGGTACCTTTTTTAGAGTTTCCTTCTTTTATTTAAATTTTACTTAGTGTGTTTTAGTCACATTACTTCAGCATTAGGTGGAGCAATGTCAGTGTAGCTCAGGCTTGCTTGCAACATGAGGAATGTTGTTCCAAAGTGTTGCTATCTCTGAGGGAATGTCCTGGGTTGTCTTTAACTTGCTTTATTGTTTAATTCATATGAGGTATTATGGTGTGTGTGTGTATTATATGTATGTTCCTTTGATTCACAGTGTCTGAATTTGTTATAGGTTGTAGGTGGCAAGTTTGGTTCAAAACCTTTAATTTTAGAGCACTGCTTTGGACATAGGAGTCCTAGGAGCAGTTTCTCTTATCAACAAAAGTTGTTAATGCTTCAAAAATACTAAGGAACTTTTTGAGTTGTAAACTAATCTGAATTTTTCCACTGTTCACTTTTCGATGGGGTAAAATTAGATAATTTTCCTGTGTAACGGCAAACTCATTTTTCATTTGAATTTAAAGGGCAAAAATTCCTTCTGACACAGAATATTTAGAAATATGCAAAATCTTTCTTGGACGGCTCTAAAGCTGGTACTTTGGATCAGATGAGTTCTAAAACATCACAGGTTGGAAAAAAACAGAACAAAACACCTCAACACTTCAACAACAGTGTTTGCCATAGAAGTATTTTCGCGCACAGTTGTGTATGCAGTACAATAAATATTTGGTCGTTATGACTAGAACTAACAGCAGAGTTCAGGGACATGGGTGTTAGGGGAACAGTGTGAGGGCACGAGTGTTTGTAGACACCATCAAGTACTCCCAATAACCAAGCCCACAAACCCGTTTCTTGAACATTACTGCCAGGTAATGCTGATCTACTGGGAGCAAATGCTTGAAATGAATTTCTTGCTGCCATCTTGTGTCTAAAGGCTAAATGACAAGGAAATTTCTGGAGTTTCAAGTACTGATTTTACATTCAACATCAGGATGTTCCTCTTATATCTCATAACGCCAAAGCATAGACAGAGGCTAGTCATAAAATGAAAGTTTTCAAGGCTTGCTCTTATGAAGAATGGGAAAGTGCAATTTAGCTTATGAAAGAGATTCTGTGAATTTTTGGTGAGAAATATTTAGTAGAGTGGCAGCTCAGGTGTTAAAAGTTGCTTTCCCCAAACATATTCCCAGCAGAACAGAATTATGAGGTGTCAGAAGAAAATATTAATAATATTACTTCCATGACAGACAGGGTGGAGCC
>WAAG01095691.1:0-10748 GCA_013390105.1 Tichodroma muraria
TTTCCTCTGAAGGTCCAGTGGTGCTAGATGGGCCAGATCTTCCTCTGAGAATCCAGTGGGAAAGGCTGCCTTGGTGCTCCAAATCTCAGATTTTATCTAGGTAGGAAATGCTTGGCTCCTCTCCCTGGGTGGAGCATCTCCCAATGGGATGATGTAATTTTATTAGTCATGCAGTGACACTCAATGGCCCATTAGCAGAAGATAACTCCGTGGACAGAGGATGGGTTGTGGAAGAGATAAAGAAAACTGCCTCACCTGTTTTTTAAACAACTGGACCATTCGCAGAGGATATTTCCCTCAGAGTTATGAGGGGTGGGTCATGGAGGAGATAAAGAACATTGCTAAACCTGGTTTCAACAGATGATGATAGAATACATACTGCAACCCAAGACAATGAGGACAGACAAATGATTGGTTTCTGCATCATTTTGCCATGAATAACTTCATTTAATATCAAAGAAGCTGCATTTCCTGCAAAATAGAATTTCTTTTGGCCCAGGATTTGTAGTGTTAGGAAAATATTAACAGAAGATACAAGAATGACGGACTAAAGGGCAGCAGCAATGGTTGAACACCTGTGCACTACCAAATTGCAGGCTGATGGAAGAGATTTGGTACACCCTGCCACGTGATGTACCTGTGTATAGGGCAAGGCTGTCCTACACACTGCCACCGGCACTGATGGGGAAGGCTAAAAAGTCCTGTTACCCCTTGCCCCCCACTGAGAATATGAGGTGTTCTATGAAGGATTTAATGTTCTTTAGCCTTGCCAGCAGTGTTTCATCACCTTGGCCGTCAGAGGCTGGAGATGGTCTTCAGGTAGATTGGGCTGTTCCACCTTCTGCATTTCTAAAACTGGAGACCATGTCTTGCCCAGCAGGTTGGTTTCCTGACTGATCTGCTTCTGTGTTGTGATTCCTCACGACTCACCAGTGTGATATGAATAGCAGGAAAAGGTGAGGTCAAAGATGAGGAGGAAGAAGTACAAGGGTCCTCTTCTGGAGCACTCTGTCTGGTCCCTTGCGATGGGTCTGAGTGAACACAACTGCTGTGAACCTGACTGGGTTTGCCCTCTGTGCCTTCAGAATATTGGGAAGTTGCTTAGGCTGCTTCTGCCAGTGAGCTGATGTGTTTGTTCTGGTAAAAGCTTTTATAAAAAACTCCTAATTAGAATACATAAAACACTGATATGTACTGTTCCCAAAAGAATTAATTTAAAGACTGTTACTGCGTTAGAGCCAAATGCTGTGGTTGACGCTGTATACTCAGTTCTTCAAAGAGAGTCACTCTGAGTACAGCTTTGTTTGCAGGAAAGTTGTTGTTCTGCCTGGTTTTGGATACAGGGAGGATCAGTCAAGAGCATAAAAAGATTTACCTCTTCCTATAATCCTTCTTCCTTGTTTGGCTGTTGAGGCCACTGCAGATGCATAACTCTGCTATGTCCCTCCATTGGAAGAAATACTTCTGAGACGGGGTATCCAAAAATAGACAAAGGTGAAAATAAGAAGATAATAAGATATGAAAGTATTTATAGGCAATAGCACTATAAAAACTTTTATCTAGGTTTAATTTCCCACCAATATTAAATCAGCTATTTTGTGTGCTTTCTAACATATTTATGTCTTGAAGCAAGCAAAATGTTTAGAATAATCCAAATAAAGAATGTTGGGAAGCTCAAAACTGGAAAACAAGCTGCTTTTGACTTGCTTTTCCCCCATGGACTTCAGAGTCACAAATACCAAGTATGTTTGTTTCTCTTTTGGTGTGATTAATAGCCCATTCTTTCAATGTGCTCCATGAACCGGTCAAGAATTGGCAAGTTATAAAATGTTATTCGGTGGCTTATCAGAGCCACTGCCAAAACATGTGACTGGCAGCCCTTGAGGTAAATGACTAAGTGGCTGTCTCTGCAGCTTGGGGAGGGCTTGGGCATTCCCTCCTCATCAGCTTTGACTTTTCAGAATAAGCTGTCGGCATGGTTCTCACTGAGTCCTCACTCAGCCTGGGACTCTGCAGGATGATCTCTGCCTCTTTCCAGACACTTTATTGGAATTATCTGAGACAAGGAAACTGCCTAAGCACTGGCTGTCACTGCTACTGCCCTGCTGGCTTTGCTAGATGCCGATCTGTACCATGGCAACAGCAACGTTGTCTCTATTGCTTTTAACCTTTTCATATTCTTGTTGTGCTTTCTTTTGATTCTCTGACACATGCTGTCACTTAGTAATAATAAAGCTGTCAATGGTATCAACAGCTGATCTTTTAAGATGGGATCAAAAAGACTGACAAGAGCAAAGGAAATGCCAGAGTTCTCGTGGCAGGTGAGTTTATTCAAAGTACTCTGAAAATTATTTCCGTTCCTGTTATACACAGGGGATGCTCAGCAAGACCAAGGCCTGCAAGATGGGGTGCAGGCTGCAGAAGGATTCAGTGTGTAGGAATTCTGTCAAGTAAATGATTTCTCTACAAGCCAAGCTAATAACTAAAAACTGTTTGCTATATATCCTGAAGCAGAGCCCATAGGAGTAAGTTGGAACTGCTATTTATTTGAATAGGCTATGACTCGAATTTTCAATTCTCCATCCATATTCCTAGGTGTTCTCAGCAAATAGATAAGCTGTTTCAGAAGAGCCCAGCACAGCAGCAGGCTTTCCTGGGAAGAATCATTTCCAGAGGATGCTGGGTACTGATTTGTGCTGAAGCACATGACACTGCTTATTTTAAGGAGTATTTTTCAGATCTCCTACAAGCAGATCTGTTAGTAAGTGACACCTGGGAAACACTGGAGAAAAATAATTTGCTTCAGTACATTAGAATTATGGTGGTAAGTTTTGTTGAGTGTTTTTTTTTCCTAAATTTTATTTTTATTTTAAAGTTCTCAGTGATTTTAATCTGTCTTTTGTGTTCAGAGAACACCTAGCTTATAGAGGGGAGAGGTTATTTCTTTCTGAAAAGGAGGCAACTTCACATATCTCCAAAATGAGGCATTAATTGAGTCTATTTAAACCAACTCTTAAAATATCTGGAAAAGCATGCCTATTGGATGCCACACAATTTGGAAGCGTTTTATAGATAACTTGAAGATTAACAGGGTTTTTTTCTTATATTGGATTGCAGTCATCAGAAAGATAAAGCAGTTATCTGTGATTTGCAGAGAAAGACTTGAGTAGATCTCATTGATATTTTAGCATCCCTTTGCCATATTTTCTTTGTCACCAAGGAGGGCAAACATGATAGACAGTAATGGTTTTGAACTGAAGTGAAAGGAAAAACATGGATTACATTTTGAAATAGAGTCAATTCTGTTTATTTCTTTGAATTTTTTTAGAGCCAAGAGGGAACAAGAGACCAAGAATAATATGGAAAATTAGGCCATCCACAAGCAAACTGAGTGAGTGAAAAAAAAAAGCTGGCAATCTTATGCTTCTATGCATAGGCCAGTGACAGGGCAGAAGAAGACTATTTCATCATTCTATTTTCTATGAAGCATCAAGTAATTAATTAAATTGGACTGATTTGTTCCACTGTGTCGGCCTCCATATTCATGTGACAGATAAAGACTATGCACAGCAAATCATACATTTCAAAATCAACTTCACAATTTAACTTTTAGTCTCTTCTACCCTCTCGTGACTCTCTTAATGAAGGCCTTCTTAACAGTGTCAAGCACTGCCCAGGATTTTCCCCATGACCTAGTCCCTCCAAGAAGTGTTTCGGTGTTTTGGCTCAGGGATGTGCCGTGTCTCAGGAGCACAGCTGCAGATCAGGTGCTGCGGTTGCACTGGTGAGCCTGGCGCCAGCTCCACTCATCCTGACCTTTCTGTGTGCTGTGCTTTGCCAGGCAGAATGACTGCTTCTTTCTGCTCCCTCCTAGTGCCCTGTGGCATTCAGAGGGCATGGGCAGGGTGTGCAGCAGCAGAGCTCAGGCTGTGCTGTCTGACTCTGTACATTTCTCAGTTTGCTTTTCCCATCTCCCCACCAGATTGTTCCACATGTCCTAGCTCTTATCCTACCAAATCCCAGCTGACATTGGTTTGCATGCCTGCTGGCATGGACATGGTTATTTTTGTTCCGTTTACAACAGTGAACAATTCTGCCTTTGATTGCATTATTTTTTGAAGATATTCACAGTTAACTTCTCTATTCACTTTGGGCTGAAAGCTGAGTTAAAACATTAGTAAGAGGAGAAAGTGCAGATCTGTGCTCTTGTCTCCTTTTCTGCCAGAGGAAACACTCCAGCTGGTAACACCTTCTCCCAGCAACCTGCTATCAGTTTACGTCTCTTAGCATACTTATTAGAAGATCAACATTCCTCCTGCTGTGATAAAACTTTTTTTCGTAAATCCTGTAACTTCTGACTGGTCACAACAGGATATTGCAAGCTTCTTCTCTGCACCCTTTCTGCTTCCATCGTCAAAAACTCAACATGTGCAATCCACAGGCCTATATGTTACAGAAGAGTTAAAAACACTCCAAACCCTACCCGCAAAAGCTCAGGTTTTCCAAGGTGGTCCAGGGTACATTTGACTGATAGTTTTGAAAATTACGCTCATCACAACTGCAAGGGAACATGACTCGATGGGTGTTTTCCTATGAGCAACATATTTTTGGTTTGTGCTTTGCTTTTTTCTGTTGTTTAAGAACTGGCAGATGGCAGTACCTCAGGAAGAACAAGTCCTTTGAACAAACACGAAGACCACAGAAGTCCCATAGTCAAATAATAATAGAAGGACACAATATTGGTCAGTTAAATAAGGTGTTAGGCGGTTTTAATTGGTATTTCAAGTACCTATTTGGTAGGTATTTCAAGCTTTACACCAGTACTTGTGTTGTTCAAATCACACATATTAAAATCTACTAAATTCAGCAATAATTACCAAGGCTATAATATGGCAGGCAGGAATTTTTCATGAAGTTTTGGTGACCTGTGTGGTTTCTCCTGATGATATGCAGAGACTATGACAGAAAAAGTCTTTCAGAAGAGTAGCATACAGAGGTGGGGCTTCTGGGAACTGGTATTTAATTTGTTTCTTCAAGATTAAACTTCCATGCTGTATATGAGGAAAGTGCTATTAAAATAATCTGTAATTGCAGAAACTTATTAAACTTTAGTGAAAAGATATGCTTTATTTAGTGCTCCTAAGAAGTTTATACTGCACTCATTCAAGGTTCTTTTCCTGCCATCTCCATGATCCAATAACAGATCTCTCCAAAATAGGAGGATTGTTAATCTGAAAGAGAAGTGATCAAAGCATTCCTTTTATTGCTTTAAATGGATATGAGAAAACATTGGTGAACGTTCCTCCTCTACCTTAATTCTTTTCATCTGTCATTTTAAGAGCTCTTGCACACTGTTTTCCAGCTGATATGAGCCTGCAAATCCGGTTCAGAATTACATTAATAGCTGGCAATCATGAGGAGAATAGACCTCTGTATTGGATAGATCCTGATGGGTACTCCTCTGCTATCATCTAGCCACCGAAAAGGTGTTATACTGTTTAAGCAAGTCATCAAGGCTTCCTCGTTCCCTGTTTTGGGGAGAGATAGGGTCCTCCAAGGCATGAATCATCCCATTTTAAGACAGGTCTGTGATTTTACCTGGTCTCATTTTTCCTTTATTTTTCTGCAGAAAGTAATGGCACTTCAGCAGATTAGTCAGGTCAGTTGTCTCAGAAGAGCTCCTACCTCAAAATGCAGGAGGCTGTGTTAGGGTCATGGATCCCAGTTTTGTGGGATCCTAAACCAGAGTCTGCCTTCGGAGCAAGACAGATAAGCTGTGGTAATTTTAAATAGATATCTAGGTTGGAAGAGAACTGAAATATAGCCATCCTTGGGCTTGTTTTTAGTCCAATGTACTGAGAAAATCGGAAGGAAATTTATCCACCAAGTTTTTTTTAATGCCTAGCTTCAAAGACATGAATAGATTGGAACTTGGGGATGTTTGGATTGATCTTCCAGTTTTGTGGCTGTGTGACTGGATGAGTAACATTGCCTCTGTATTTTGTTGATCCTTCAGTTCTTTATTTGTTGTCCTCCTCTCTGGAGACCTCCTTCACTGTACTTGCATGAGGTACCATCACAGTAAACCCAGTAACAATATGCATTTAATAAACCAGTCTGCTTCTACATTGTATCATTTGTTATGCAGGCTGATAAATACATCTCCATCTCACACTTAATGAAGTATTCATTTAAAACAAACTTCAGTGTAATTCAACGCATTATTTCTTCGTTAAAGAAAATCTATCCTTTTTGTCTGATCAGTGTTTATGATGTCTGAATACTTAATCTAGTCTTGCTTTTCCTGCAGTAGATGTGCATTTGCATGAGCACCATTTACAATACCTAGAGATGATTATGCATCCTCTCTAAATTAAAAATATAGCTAAACTCTAAAGCACTGTAGGTGCCAGTCGGGTGAGTGGAACTGTGTTTATCTACTAACAGCAGACAAAGAATTAACTCGGTGGCCAGCTGGCTGGAAAGCATCTTGGCAGGGAACTCGGACTGGCCATGGACCTGAGCAACCTGCTGTAGGTGACCATGCTCTGAGCAGGGGCTTGAACTAGGTGATCCAGAGGTGTCCCTTCCATCCTCAGCTATTCTGTGATTCTCAGCAACTCATCCACTATAAATACAGCAGAAAAACGGTGTATAAGCATTATTCGATGGTTAATATGTTCATCTTGGCATATTTTACTTAAACCTAGGCATAAGAATCCCAAAATATCTGCCTACATTGTTTTTAGTTCAGTAACAGAATACTTTTCAGAAGAAGATTTTTATTTTGAAGTTTTTCTCCAGGCTAAGGCTCAGTAACAACCTAAAATGGACAGGCAGAAGAAATGAAATCTAATTATTTATTTGTAGTTAATATTGCCTGGTCCCATTAAGTCTGTGAAGCAAATAAAAACCCAATTAGTAATGGAATTCCCCTACTACAAGAGAAGCTGTGAAACATAACATCTAGCTGTAAGAACAGAGGCCAGTGTTAGCACAATGCCTTGGAGATAATAATTGTTATTAATTCTTTTTCTCATTTTTCACTTGTCTGGTACATGATTACTTCACTAAAACAGGCTAATTCTGTCTTCTCACACGTGATCTCACTTCTTTCCCCCACTACTTCACACTGGAATAATTCCACTGCTAATAGGGATTCATAAAGACAAAATGAAGGATAGGCCCCCCTTCTGAACATCAGGCAATACTCATGAAACTGTTTCCCTTCAGCTTTAAGAGATATTTAATTTCTCTTCAAGAGTCAAAAACCTGTGCTTTATTTCATTGCAGCTCTCACTGCAATGATGGGGCTTTCAGTCACATATAATTCAGCTCAAGGTGTGTTCTGCCACCAGGAGATTACACGTCTTTTCTCTTTCACAGTAATCTGCCACCTGCTGCAAGACGAAGTACTCCCGAGAATTTTTTTGAATTTTTTTGAATTAAGCAAGGATATATTTTGAATGCATTTTGGCACTGGTCTTAACATTTCTTATATCCCATTTGGGGTTCCAATAAACTTAAAGAATGAAGAGATTTTGCATAACTTTGGACACAAGGGTAAATTTAATGTGGTCTGTCTTTCAAATCAGCTTTGTCCCTGTATGATTCCTTTATTCCAGCAGAAGTAATTTCTCTTCATGCCTTTTTGAGGATACTCTCAGTTAATATCTTTACTTGTGTCATAAGTGAGGATGTGCCCTTTGGACATTGACTTTGTTCATGCTCCCTTAATGCTCTATTTGTGTGAAAGTGCATGTATTTATCTGCATATACATTTATAACTTAAAAATTGTAAGCCAGCCCCATAGTTCTGTTGTCAATTAAAGAAAGATAAAAGTAATATTCACAGAATCATCAAATGGTTTGGGTTGGAAGGGACCTTAAAGATCACCTAGTTCCATCCCCCCTGCCACGGGCAGAGACAGCTCTCCCTAGACCGGCTCGGGGCCCCATCCAACCCAGCCTTGAACACTTCCAGGGATGGGGCATCCACAGCTTCCCTGGGCAGCCTGCTCTAGTAATTGTTAGTAATCACTGCTGTCTGATCCAACCTGTTTCTCTGTGAAAGTGTCTCTGTCCTCTCAGAGAGCCCAGTGAACAGCAGGGACTCTGTGCCAATGCATGAAGCTGTCTGATGAATCCACCACACCTTTGCTTGCTGGAACTAATGGCAGTGCAGCAAACCTGGCAGTCAGAGCAGAGAGATTCTCGTTTGCTTAATCTTGTCTCTGAAGCCAGAACCAAAATTCATATAGATACAAATGATTTTTCCTTTGTCTGTGTTTCTGCCTAGAATCCACACAGACTGTTCAGGTTTACCCAGGCACATGTTCTGGTATCAACAATATATAAATTAGGGATTGATGGGGCCATCCTTTAGTCCTTCTCATACCACAAGTCATAGGATTTTGCTGACTTAATGTATGTCTGATCTAGAGCAACGTTTTTGAATTTTCCAATGTATGTAGAGGAGGACTCCACTGTGACCCCCAGGAAGTCTTTCCTATGGGTAATTGCTCACTCATTTAACTTCAGCTTCCACCTAGTGGATCCGCATTGCTTGCGCTTTTTCAGCATAATGAAAAAAAATAGAAGTAACTGTCAAAAGAATCCCACTATGACATTATCTGAGATATTAAAAAGTGATGATCAAATCTCTCTAAAAAAATCCTTCTTGGAAAATTGAGAGATTTTATCTGTTTGGCAGCTTTTGGTCCACATAATACATGTCATGTTGATATTGTGTGGTTATATTTTTTTAAAAATATCATGCAGTCTTAAACCAACTTGCATACTTAAGTCTGCTGTTATTATATCAACACTAGTCATTTTATCATCCAAATATATAAAGTTATGAAAAAAATTCATTCAGCTGTTTCACCAAATCTGTTTTCTATAAATCCACATTGATATTCAGAGATTGCATTAACTTCTGTCATTCTGTGTTAACTGAGTGTATGTCACATGCATTCTTACTTTCCTGGGGATCAATGCCAAGAGAACAAGCTTGTAAGTGCACAGGTCACAGTAGCCAAACACTATTCTTCTTAATGCCAAGACATTTTGAAAAGCCCTAGGTCTTTTGAGATCCACATTCCTTAAGGACTAAACAAATAAGCTCAGCACGAATAAGGCAGAGAAGTCCTGGGCTGGTTCCTTCAAACTCTCATATGCCATTTAGACAGACATGCTTAAATAAACGTTTAACTTTATTTGCTTATTACATAATCAATTAACTAACCCATTAAAACTAACTAAAATGAACTAATTAAAAGAAATTAATAATTATTTTATTCACTTGTTAAATAAATAATCAACCTATTGTTTAGTTATAAACTTTATTTATGTATTATAACTACTGGTTGACATTGTCACTTATTGCTCCGTTTATATAAAAGTATTTTGACATCAATTTGATAGTAATATGTTTTTTTTAACTAAAGAAGAATCATAACATTTCTTGATCACTTCTGCCTACTCCTTACAATTGCCCAAGACTAAAGTTTAAATACTGCACAAGAATTTAATTCCTATTAAAGTTGATATTGTACCTGGGATGCTTAAAACCCAGCATGTTATTCATAAGTCTGAAGGTCATGGAAGTGTATTTGTAGCTTTGTTTTCCTTTCCATTCTTCTTAAATTTCTGGGTGTGTAATGTCAGTATGCTTATTTCCATAACCATTTCCATAAAGTCCCTGTGTTACTTTCTCTTTTCTTTCTTTTTCTCTTTCTCCAGCTGATTTGTTCATTTGCCCTATTTTCCATTACGACATTGGCTATTTGGGCACCTTGGGAAGTGTTCTGAACTTCTTTCAATGATCATTTATGTCTTTTTATTTCAGTGTCATTGCTGATTTAGTGAATAACAATCTTTGGCTTTGTGCCACGTTTAGTGGTCAAGACATTTGTTGCGTGACCTGTAATCAATGCACAAACACTTCTTCAGGAGCAGCCACTACAACTGAAGCAACCCCTTCTATAATCAGCGATATTTTCTGTGTCAAGATGAAGCCTAATATAGATTTTTTCCACAAGTTAGGAAAGTGAGAGACATGCTTTAAAAATTTTAGGCATGACTTAGTACTGACAGCATAAAAAAAATTGAGTGCATGTCATTTAAATCACAGGGTCTATCAGAACACTTTTCTTCCTGCTATATGAATGATAATATTTTTGAAGGAGCTGCTATGTAGCAAGATATCAGCTATTGTTCTTGACAGTAATAGTTGAATCCTCAGCCCCTTCCCTCATTTCTGGGAAATGGACTGTTTTTAACTAAAATTAATTTACTAGCTCTACCTGAAATTTCTGTGCAGAGAAGTCAATTTGCAGTTTTTCTTTGTTAACCAAGTTGAGACAAATAGTTTGCCTCTTCTAACTGTGCTCCATGGTTAAGGTAATTACTTCATTAGGCAGGGTCCCTATGTGCAGCTAGCTGGTTTGCAGAGCAGAGAGCTGGGTGGGATGAGACTGCTTTCCCCACTAAACATAGTGAGAAGCAGATGCCACTATCGTCAGGAAAAAAAGCCCTGCTCTGGATATAAGGTGTCAGTATGATGCCTTGGAGTGGCTACCTAAAACAGACAACATTAAGAGAATAAAAGAGGGTATTTATTGGAGCCCTTCAACAGGTACACCTTGGGTAGTCCAAAGCCTCTGAGCGCCTACACCCAAGATGGACAACAGTCATGTTTTTCATACAGTTATAAATCTGGTTCATATACATATCAGGGGTTAATC
>WAAG01095705.1:0-14793 GCA_013390105.1 Tichodroma muraria
CCCGCCCCATCTCCCGGCCGCTCCCCGGGCAATGGCTGGAGTCGCCTCGGCCCCGCTCAGAGCCGCTGGTCCCTCCCTTCGCTCCCGGGCGGCGGGACCGCCCCGCTCACGGAGCCGTCCGTGAGCCGCCCCTGCCCTAAAATCTTGGAAAAAACTGTCCACAGATGGAACATAGGAAGTGGGGGCAATTAGTCATGTGTCGGGGGAGTTCTTAAAGCTCAGAATATGTCCTTGGGAAATGCTTTAGAGTTCTTCGGAGTAACCACTGGTCTGTGCTGTAGCACAGTACGATGCTGCGGGTCCTGTTGATTGTAGTGTCCCTGAACACTATTCAAAATCAATTTTAAAAAGTCTTCTCTTTCTCTTTGTCTCTACTTATTTATATTGTTTCCATGGGTTTGGACTCTTTGGACAATAGTTGGTATGTGTGTAACAAGGAATTTGGCAGCTTTTCTGTTAGTAGGCTTATACACTGTCTACACTCTATTCATGAGGCATAGCTGTAGATCTATCGTATGCCAGCCTGATCAATTGTTTAGTTGTGAAGAGGATAGATTGGGTTTCATTGGTAGAACAAACAACCTGGGGCTGTAAGTTCACCCAATTGCTCTTGAGGTCTTTGTTGCTCTTCCTGTCAGAACTGGTACATGAAAATTAATTTGGATAGATGTCTTTGTGTACTTCAGTCAGCTTCTGATCATGTAGAAGCAGCCACAGTAATCAAAGGCTTGGCTGTTGTTGAGAACAGCCTCCTTCCAGAAAGATACCTCTTCCTTCTACACATAGATGCATGCTAATGATAAGTTAGTGAAATGAAGAGTACAGAGAGACACTAAGACATTAAAATTCATACTGAAGACATGGAGGGAATAATTTGATTTTCTTAAAAAACAAACCCATTTTTTTTATGATTTTATGATTGTCAAGTTATTTGGTTTAGTTTGGTTTATTGAGACAGTTTAAGAAATGCAAAAGAAGAAATCTATGATCATGTGGAACTCTCCTAGATGTTACCCAATGTTTCACATTTTTCAGTTAGACTTTTTTTTTGGGGCAGGGAGTTATTTTGAAAAAACCCACTGATTAGCTACATGTATCTCAAAAGTACACATGGGAAAACAAACAAACCTATCTCTCCTTAAAATAAATAATACAGAATCATTATGAAGCATTTCTTATCCGGGTAAGAGAGACGTTTGAGAAAATACATGAGTTTGGGTTCTTTGTTTTGTTTTAATTTTGCCTTTTAGTATCTGCAATGACATAAAAAGAGTAAAAGCGCTTAAAAGTTGGTGAAAGGAGATGATAAAATATTTCATTTGAGGTTGCTCTTCAAAGTAGGTGTGTGTATCATATAATTGCACCTTTAAAGGGCATGGCTCAGAGCTCATTGAGGTGATGGAAAGGTGGTGCCATAAGGGACCAAAAGAAGCTGTTCAATCCATTCTTTTACCTGAGTTTCTGTTAGTTCTGCTAACAGAAATGAACAGGCTTTGAATAGAGTACTTCTAGCACCATCTCTTTAATAGTCATTGTCATTTGAATAGTGATTGTTAAATAATTTGCAAGTTTTTTCATTTATATCAGAGTACTTTATTACTGTGAAGATATTTTCTTTCTGTTTTAATACCATCAAAGTTGAAGAGATGCTTTCAGTTTGGCGCCTTATGAACAAAATATAAATTATTTTGTCTGACTTCTTTCTGAATCACATTATCAGCTCTACTAGTTGCTCGTGACTGTGCTGAAAGAGGTGTTTAGGAAGAAAACTTGGTTGGTTGCTAAGCAGCGAGCATCATGAGAATTAAAATTTTAAAGCTGCAGTGTCTGTATTTCTGAGTTGTAATGGCTTTAAATTAGAAATTCATAATAGCTTTCTTTTCTTTCCTTTAAGTGTGTGTTCATATTTGGCTGTCTTTGGGGGGAATGTAACTCATAATTAACAAATTCTGAAATTTCAGTGAGAAAATGTTGCTGTTTGTGATCTGCAAGATGAGGTTTGATTCTGTCTTTAAAAATATTTTCTGACTTGTTTCTCAGTTTTGTAGTTATCAGCAAAATCAAGCATTACTCAAAATATTTATGCTTTTTAATTTTAGTTCTGAGTTTGGTTGTAAGAGGATTTTTTTAAAAATCGATTTAACCCACTGTGATAACTCTTTAGTGCATCTATATTAACTTTAGAAAGTATTCAGTATAAGCAGTTAGAAAACAAAAAAGTGGAAAATTTTTCACAAGGGTAGTTCTATTAACAGATAATTAGTGGGGGTTTTTCCCCCCATAAACTCCCTTAATGTGTCTACAAAGTACTACATTCTAAAGTGTCTGGACAATCAGTACCAAACTGTTCCATGTGGCTTTTCTGATATTCCAGCCTGTCATCATAATTCTAGATTGTATATTCATTGTGCAAGGGACTATATGGTCAGAATAGGCTTGGAACTGGTAGAGATCCCTAGGTACAACTGTACTACCACTACTAAATAATAGAGATCAGAAAGGAAAGAAATTCTCTGTTATTGTCAGTACTCTGTAAGATGACATTTGGATTTCTGAGAAGCACAGTGTGGAAAAACAAATAAACTATACTGTTGTTGCTCATGTGTTGTTTTTGGTTTTTTTAAGTCTAAATTCCAGTGAGTTAATTGCATAAATATGTTCCTGCTGTCTGGAAGTACTCTTGGAAATGTGGCTATAATTGTGGTGGTTGTTTGCAAAGGAATTACAGAATTTGTTGCTTAAAGTGGGAAACAGGAGGAATATTAATAACCAGGAGTTATTTTCATTTGGGTATGGAAAATACAAACTACCAAATAATCTTCTATTAAAAAAAAAAAGTTTTCTATTTTTGCACATATTTTCTTTCAGACTGTATGTATACAAATTATGTATATTACATGCAGACTATCACTTCTCTTTTTTTTGTAGAAAAATTTAGTGGTGCTTCGTCCAATTAAAAAAATTAAGCCATAAAGTTATTGTTAGAAAAGAAATTGAATAGATACAGCTTTAGCCGAAGTTCGAAGATTTAAGGGCACTGCATGAAATGTGTGCTCTGTACAGTTACTAGAAACAAAATAGGCTTTGAACTCAATAACAGGGGTATGTTATTTCAGGTGTTGGGTTCTTTACATTGCAGTTTTACATTTTGCACTTTATTAAATCTTTTTTTCAAAAAAAGCTAAAATTACAATGTTTGGGCACAACATGATATTTGAGAAATGCGTGTAATATTCATGTAATATTTAATATTTAAGAACTGCAGTATAAATTTTTGTGTGTATCAAGCTTTTACTGTTTGTACCTCTTCTCATCTCTTATTTGTTATGATGCTAGAATATAATTTGTCTTCTCAGTCACAGTTCATTCACCTGTGTGGAAAATATTGTAAAGAAAGATTTGTAACAAATTACCTTAAGAAGTTCAAGTAGCAGAAATGCAGATACTTATCTACACATAGTAATAAAAATGCCTCTTGCCTGAAATGCTTGTAATAAACTGATACAGTGTGTGATAAAAACTCATCTTCAGAACCACAAAGGAGCTTGGGATTACAATGGCCAGCGCAAGAACTCCAGTAACACAGAGAAACGGTGGCCCAGCACAGGCTCCTCTGGGGGCTGTCACAGAGAGCCACCAGTCCTGTGATGTGGGGGTGACACCCAGCACCATGAGCCTGGGGCGGCCTGGGCCATCTCACACACAGACAGAGCGTGGGACGCAAGGAAAAAGTGTTCTGTGATTGCATATGACTTGGGCAGTCTGGGGAGGCATCAGAGGCATTGTATGGGTCAGGGGAGAGAACGGAGGTTTCAAGATGATAAGTTTAACAAAAGCCGAATTCTTGTGACATTGTGCTTAGAGAGATGACAGCTGTGAAAGAAGAATGGGGCTCTTTAAACTGGGGTGAACAGAATCGTGCCGTTCTTTGTCCCGTTCCAAAGCAGTACAGGCTCAATAATTTGAAAAAAACAATTAGTCTTACCACATGTATTGTAGATGTTCCTTCATTGCAATATTTTGTAAGCTGTGGGTGCAGTGTGCTGATAACCTGTTTTTTTAACCTTCTTTTATAATGATTTTTATATATCCTTTTTCTTTTTAGATTTGTCAAGGTACAAAGTTATACATGAGACCTAATTAAAATCCATTCCAGGTTAGGCTATTAATACATCTATGATGGCAAGTACTTCGGTTGTAAATATACTGCTATTAGTGCTATGTGGGAGAAAAATCACTTGGAATGAAAACAGAGAGTACTGTAAAATAATACCTAAGTATTTAGAGGGATACTCTTTGAATAAATAACATGGAAGAACAGCAGTTTTTAAAGTCTAACTTAAACCTAACTAATTAAGACTGGACTTTCCATTCAAACAAGGAAACTGTGTTTTTATTTCATATGGCATAAAGGACTTAGACTATCACAGAATCCTTTAGGTTGGAAAAAACCCTCCAGGATCGTTGAGTCCAACCTTTGACCAGTCCCCACCTTGTCGAGTAGAGCAGAGCACTGAGTGCCACGTCTGGTTTTTTGAACACCTCCATGCGTGGTGGTTCCACTGCCTCCCTGGACAGTCAAATCCAATGCTTGACAGCCCTTCCTGTGACAAAATTCTTCCTGATGTCCAACCTAAACCTCCCCTGGTACAGCTCAATGCCATTTCTTCTCCTGTTGCTGGTTGCCTGGGAGACAAGACTGACCCCCAGCTGGCTACAGCATCCTTTCAGGCAGCTGTAGAGAGTGGTAAGGTGTCCCCTGACCGTCCTTCTCTCCAAGCTGACAAAAGATAAATATAATATGAATATATAAAAATATGAAAAAATATTGTTCTTCTTTATTAAAAAATAGTGTTGATTGACTCAAAACTTGACCTTTTAGGGTTTTTTTTAGGTAGAAGTGATTAGCATTTTCCTAAGGAAATTAGGCTTTTGAATGCAGCTGTCTCTGCATGTGGGTACATTTTTTTTTTGCATAAATTGGAGTGCAGTCTGGTAGACTGTTACTCTTTTACCTGTTTATGGTAATTATATATTACTGTATAAAGGTTTTGCAGGTTAATAATCTTAGTTTCACTTTGAGACAATTTTAGGGGGTTTGGTTGTTGTTAGGCCAATATGGACCTGTCTCAGAGATCCTTTGACATTTTTATGGTTTTACTTATCAAATTTTATCACTCTTCTAGACTTGTTGGCCTCTGAAATATTCCCATAGGCAACAGAACCCCACCATTTAATGTAGGGAAATAGTCAAGAAAGAAATCTTTCTAAGACTTACTAGCAGAGCTTTGAACTAGATTAATCAGGGGGAGGGATGTGCTTCTGAGTGTCAGAGAGGAACCAGGAAACACCAGCACTCTAGGAAGCAGCAGGGAAACACCTGTAAATTGTCCCAAAGGGATTAGGGATGACCTCTCACAAATGGTGAAGAGGCCACTATGATTCTCTGAGTGGTATATTAGGTGCTGTGATTTTCTGCAGCTTATTACTTAAAACCAAAAGGACATGAAAACTTAAAATGAGTAAACTTTCACTTATATACACACTGTGATGCTTTTAATTTTCTTTTGTGGCTTATATTATTTTGTTAGAAGTCTGTTTTGTTTTCCAGAAGATACTTTTGCTAGGTAAACTTGTTGGTTCTGATAGTAAATCCTTACTGAGAGAGGCTGAAATGGTTTGTATTAAATTTTATGCATACTGGAACACTGCACAGTTGTTCCTAGTGCAGACAGGCTGTTCTTGCAGTTAGAAGACAGGTTTCTAGTGCAAATGGTGGCTCACCCTTTTCTGTTTAATTATCTTTAAATATTACTGAGCTAATCCATTCATTCCACCTCAGTGTTTATTGTGTGGGAATTGTCCTTTTTTTTGTAGATAGAGTAACTGAGGAAGTGAAAGAGAGTTTTATTTGTGATTACAGAGACAGTGTAATTACATACTCTATTATAATCAGTTTGCATAGAAATGTGAATGACTGGGGACATCTACTGACTTGCAAACAAAATCTTTGTGGTTGAATATTTTGCAGAATTGCTCAAAACCTAATTTTTAATTTTTTTTCTTTTTTTAAGGAACTTCATGTTGGTGTTGCTTATGCCAGAATATAGTAAGCAAGGCAAATTAGCTCCAGCCTTGTGTAAACCTTTAATTGGCCAACATGATACAATTGAGCATGAATTCCAGGTGGCTTTGGAAATGAAAGAGAACTGAGCGCTCTGGCTGGAAGCTGAACGTGATGACGGCCTGGTCTATGGTAGGGAAGCTGAAAATGGAGAAGAGGCACTCCAGAGAAGACAGAAATGTGGAACAAGACGCGGGGGAATGCAGTGCTGAATCTGAGGAATGGACGAGCTCAGAAAGTGAGCCTGAGCAACCATACTTCAGAAGCAGTACTCAGTGGAGAGAAAAGGAGGTTTCCACCAAACCGCATCGGCCTCTCTGCCGGTCCCCGTGTCTGGATCGCCCAAGTTTTTCACAGAGCAGTATCACACAAGACTTGAAGCTAGATGAATGCAAAACAAATTTGGACAAGGAATACCAAGCTAAAATGGATTTTGCTTTAAAGCTTGGGTATGCAGGAGATCAGATCCAGGCTGTACTGAATAAGTTGGGAGCAGATGCGCTCATCAATGATGTTCTAGCAGAGCTTGTGAGACTTGGCAACAAAAGTGAATCAGAGGGACAAAGCACTGCCAGCAGTACTACTGGTGCTCTGGTGCCAAGAGGCCCTTGCCCAAAAGAAATAGCAAGCCCTGAATTGTCCCTGGAAGATGAAGTGGTGGATAACAGTGATAACTTGAGGCCGATTGTCATTGATGGAAGCAATGTCGCAATGAGGTAGGTCTCCCTGTCACAATATTTGAAAATAAGAAATCACTAAAATATTTAAGAAAAAAACCAATATTGATGGCAAAGTCATTTTAAGTTATGTAGACTATTACACTGATAATACATCTATTTTATGGACTCTTGAGTCTAGGCTTTTAATTATGCTGTTACTCCTTTATATCTAATCCATATTTCAGTTCCCCTGCCCTCATTTTAAATCCAAGTTCTCACCTCAAATCTTTTGTTCAAGCTATCTATTTGTAGTTGTGACCCATAAGGATCATCAAGTCCAACTCATAAGAAAACGCATCTGCATCTGAAAGTTTTGAAGGATATTAAATTCTGTAAAATTTGAAATAAAAATATAAAAATTTAAGGAAAATGCTTTTAGGAACATTGTGGCTTCTCTATAAATTATTTCAGTTGTGAGGATTTAGACTATGCTGGTGATCCATAATCAAACAGAAGATATTAGACCTCTCTGCCTTTGGTCTGCTTCGGTGTTACTTTCTGTAATGCTTTGAGCCCAGGAAAACATAGTCCAGTAATCTGTGATGTCATTCTACAATAGTAACAATAACAGCAGCAACTTTGAGGGGAAATTTTGAATGATAATCCATAGAATTTTATGGATTTTAAAGATAATTTTAATATGATGGAAGATTACTAATTATGCAAAATCTATTCTGCAGACCGAGAATACCTGAAAAGTGTAAGGCTTATGCAATTCTCTTGCTTAAAGATGTTGCAATTATAGATGATGCAGATAGGGATTGAATAAGATTAATAATTAAGATTATCCTTGGTTTCTATCAAACCTCTTAAAAATTTCTCCCTTACCTTGCAGAAACTTCTTAGGCCTTTTTAAAAATTAAACTCTTTTTATTTTAATTGTGTGCTGGTTTAGAGACTCCTTTGTGTTTTAGAAAACAAATTTTTGATGGGGATGGGACTTAACTTTGACACAATTATTTCTTTCCTATAAAAAGTTCTAATAAAAATGCAGAACATTTAATATCAGAGGAAAATATTTTATTAATATAGATGTTTAAAAGCACTCGTCACCAATGTCAGTGAGCATTGTTCATTGCTCTTTTTATGATAGCATTTTATGGTGCTACTTAAGGTGAGCTCAGTTTGTTGGGGAACGTGATATTTTTCATTAGGTCAGCTAATAAAATGAAAAAACCTGAAAAACTTCATGTTTACTTGCTCTGGGGATAGTGAAATTTCACTCTTTATTATAGACTTTTTAAGTAGCAGGGTTGCTGTAATCTGATGGCTGAATAGCTCTGTACAGTTGTCTTTTTCCAATTATGTAAGGAGGCCTAATAAAACTTCACAGACTTCGTTTTCCTTACATTCTTTGACCATGGCAGCTTTAGAAGAAAAGAACAACCAAACCACCACAACAAAAACCAAAACCAAATGTAACTTTTGTCCTTGCTGTTTCTAAAACTTGCATGTTCTTCAGCCATGGGAACAAAGAAGGATTTTCCTGCCGGGGGATTCAACTAGCTGTTGATTGGTTTCTGGAAAAAGGACATAAAGATATTACTGTGTTTGTACCTGCATGGAGAAAAGAACAGTCTCGACCTGATGCACCAATTACAGGTAACATCAAGATTTTCTTCGACCCCTTGGTTAAAAATAAAAAAAAATTATTGTCATGTTTCTGATGGGTCCCAGTACTGGGTTGTGGATGTGGTGATGATGATGTTGCACTCATCTGTTTGTTTGAAAACAACAGTTTCAGTGGTGAAGAAACAAGCATTTAAAGATCCGCACGTGTAAACAATGATGTGGGTTTTGTAACATTATTGGATGGTTTCAGCACTTTTGAGAAGCAGTAGTTGAAATTTTCCCATTTGCAAGTGTTGTTGAGCATACGGGAACTGAGTCTTGTTTGCTGGGTGAGCATAAAATAAGCAGCAACAGGCCAGGGACTCAGTTGGTAGGGTTACCTTGAACACTGAAAAGGCAGCATGTGTTTTGCCCCATAGAAAGTCCTTGCATTTTACTCTAGGCTAACAAGGCTCTTGTAATACAGTAACACCTGAGTTCCTGATGAGTTGTGGAAGACTGAGTAAAGGTACATGGCTACAGGGTGGTCATGAAGTTCAGATATTGAATACTTACTCAGTGCATTGAAACCTCAGAAATCAAATCCGCATCTAGGTGTTTTTTAATCATAATGAGGATTGTGTATGAATATAATTGCAAGGTACTTTGTCAGACAAAAAAGGCAAGCATTTTCATAATACAAAGGTTGCATTTCTTTCTTTTAAAACTTTTTTAAAAGCTGCTCAACTAAAATTATTTTACAGATCAAGAAATCTTACGTAAATTGGAGAAAGAAAAAATCCTTGTTTTCACCCCATCTCGAAGAGTTCAGGGAAGAAGAGTAGTTTGCTATGATGATCGATTCATAGTAAAACTTGCTTTCGACTCAGATGGCATCATTGTGTCAAATGATAACTATCGGGATCTTCAAAATGAAAAACCAGAATGGAAGAAGTTCATAGAGGAGCGGCTGCTAATGTATTCTTTTGTGAATGACAAGTATGGGTTTTTTCTTCAAAAGTAAGTAAATTTGCTAATTCAGCATCCTCAGGAAGAGGCCTGATCATGTTTCATTTCTTTTCCCTTAGATTTATGCCTCCAGATGATCCTTTAGGACGCCATGGTCCAAGCCTTGAAAATTTCTTAAGAAAAAGGCCAGTTATTCCTGAACATAAGAAACAACCGTGTCCTTATGGTAAGTGCCCAAGTAGATCGATTTGTTGCTTTTAAAGGTAGGTGAAGCGAGCAGTTAATTAACTTCTTGTTATTACCAGAACAAAAAAATGTAGCACTTTTCACATTGCCATCCAAGCACAATGTCCACTTTCATACACTTCATACATGTATTTATAAAAACAGTGTAGCAGAAAATTAAGGATTACCAGATACACCTTGTGGGTAATACAGCTTTTTGCTATTTTATTCTGATTTGCACGTGAGGGAGGAGATTCATAATTAATTAATCAAACTGTGTTAAAGCTGATTTGTTTTATATAGCACTGTGTGTATGTTGTCATTATTGAAATCATGAGCCAGTAGGAAGAAAAATGGTATGTCTTGCCTTTAATGCAGATGGACATGGATACAGGCAGCAGAGTCTGTGACTGCCTGTATATATCAAATGCATCATTATTCCTTAGGGGTTTAATATAGAAATACTGCTATGAAAAGTGGTGAAAGATGTAAAGAAAAAAGATAGCAACTGGTGATATTAATGAGTTTTTGATTTATTTAACCTGCAAACCCTTTTCTTCCAGGTAAAAAGTGCACCTATGGGCACAAATGTAAATATTACCACCCAGAACGTGCAAACCAGCCTCAAAGGTCAGTAGCGGATGAGCTTCGAATAAGTGCCAAATTATCTGCTGTGAAAACTATGAGTGAGGGAGCCTTGGCCAAATGTGGCACAGGGCCATCCAGCTCCAAAGGAGAAATCAGTTCTGAAGTGAAACGCATTGCCCCAAAACGTCAGTCAGATCCAAGCATTAGGTCAGTAGCTGTGGAGCCTGAGGAAAAGTTATCAGCAGCCCGGAAGTCCGAGGCCAGCTCTGTCCCGTCTCTGGTTTCTGCATTAAGTGTACCAACGCTCCCTCCACCAAAAAGCCATGCAGCTGGTGCATTAAATACTCGTTCTGCAAGCAGTCCGGTGCCAGGTTCCTCACAGTTCGTACATCAGAAATCCTCACTGGAACATATGTCCAGTGTGCAATATCCTCCTATACTAGTCACCAATAGCCACGGCACCTCAGTTAGCTATATTGACCAGTATCCCAAATATGAGTCGCTGGGGGACCATGGCTATTATTCCTTACTCAGTGATTTCTCCAACTTAAGCATAAGTAGTATCCGTAACTCAGATTATTACGGGGCTGATATGGACCAGGGGATGTATTCTAGAAACTCAAGCCCCTGTCCTGACAATTGCTTAAGCCATACGAGTAATGATTCTTATTCCTCTTACAATGACTTGTATCTGGGTGTAGCAGATGCCAGTCCAGAAGACAATGTGAAGAGCCACAGACTGCCATCGAAAAATCGTCTTCAGCCTTTCCCTCATGGTTACCATGAAGCCTTAAATAGAGGTCAGAGTTACGGAACTGAAGAGCCTAAGCAATCCCTTCGCAAACAGTCAGTTTCCCACTTAGGCCTACATGCCCAGCATCCAGTTGTTGGAGCACGGTCCAGTTGTCCAGGAGAATACCCTGTGCCTCAAAACGTTCATTCATCAACTGCACAACCAAGCCGTGCCTTGGTGATGACAAGAATGGACAGTATTTCTGACTCACGGCTTTATGAAAGTAACCCCACAAGGCAGAGACGGCCACCTCTCTGCCGAGAGCAGCACGCCAGCTGGGATCCATTACCGTGTGCGTCGGACTCTTACACTTACCACTCGTACCCACTGAGTAACAGCCTCATGCAGCCATGTTATGAACCTGTCATGGTAAGAAGCATGCCTGAGAAGATGGAGCAGCTCTGGAGAAATCCCTGGATTGGGATATGTGGTGAACCACGGGAACCTCATATCATCCCAGAACATCAGTATCAAACATACAAGAACCTCTGCAATATTTTCCCTCCAAGCGTTGTCCTTTCTGTGATGGAAAAGAATCCCCACATGACAGATGCACAACAGCTGGCAGCTATGATTGTTGCCAAATTAAGAACAGGGCGTTAGAGCAGTACAGCCTCTTTTGGATAAATGAACCTGTACAGCACATAGGACCCAGAGGAAAACTTACGTGAAGGAAGAGGCCAATCTATTGTAAATATTTTCTACTAAGATAGTATAAAATTCTGTACACAGTAGCAATCATATATATGCTGAGGCACTATATAAAAGTCGATTGTATTGCAAATTTTAAGATTTTAAATATAGGGATTTTTAATAGTATTTTATAGGAAATGCATACCTTGCTGCATGGATGGCTCACTAAGAACTATAATGTCACAATCAGTGTCTCAAAGCTGTTACTACAAAATTAGTGTTAGCAATTATACTGCATGTATTAGTGTACACTTACAATTTGCTTATAAATACCTAATCGGCCTCTAAAAGTATGCTCTATATACACACCCAGATGACTTTTAGGGTTTCAGCTTTGTCGTTTGACACTGCCTACTGGCATCTTAAGTACTGAAGAAAAAGTAAATTTGCTAAAAATTAAAATTGTTTATAAAAGGAAAAACTGATTTCAGTTTTTCAATGTCAACATGGTTGTTGGTACTTAAATTTCAGAACTGTCCCTCAAGAGTTTGAATAACTATTATATTGTTCAATATGTTGGCTCAATCCAACAGAAGCCACATACTTTATTAAATTAGGACCAAAACTTTAAGGAATGTAAAGGCACGAGTGCCATTCAGTAAACTGAAACTTTAGTTGTAGCTTCTCTCCAGAATCTCCTCTCAAATATGCAGTAAGCAGCTGCTGGCCCAAATGACTAGACAAGCTGAAAATAAATTGTCAGTATTATGTAAACTGGATTACTCAACTTGAAGCAGCAAAAACCGGATGTTAACATGGAAGTTCATCACTAACTGCAGCCCTTCCTCTGGGAGCAAGGATGGTGTTTGAGTGAGCCTGACATTCAAGGTGGCTGTACAAGATCAGCTACAAAAAGGGTGGAGGGGGGAGGCTGCTTCTTGAAAAGAGATGCTCCACTTTGGCTTTGTGGCAAAGCTGTCCTGGTTTTTGCTCTTCAGATCCACGCAAAGGTGTGCATTGCCTCATGAAGGCTTTTAGAGTTCCTGTTTCAACAGGTGAGATAATTTTGTGTGGCATTGTTTGCGCAACTGGTATCTTGCTCAGGGTGGGAACCTTTGTAGCTAAATGTCTCCAAAAGAGGCGTTTATTGGTTTTTTTAAGCTGCACTGACTGTACGCCCTTTTTTGAATCCACTGTATATTTCAACATTTTGAACCATGACTAACTCGACATGTCTCGAGCTAGGACTTGTTGACTTCTACTGTAGTTTTTTTCATGAAAGTTGAGAAGGCCTGGTTTATGGCCTTTTGTTTCTTCATGAGAAGGTGTGACACTGCCTAAATGTTTCTTACTGTGAAACACACAGAACGTGAGGCTGCAGTCAGGGTTGTTTCTGGTGTTTTGATAATGGCTTGCATGCTGCTTTCTAGTTATCTGTTTGTCTGAGAAACAAAGTTTATCATTTCCTCCACTTGTGTTACTGTAGTGGTTGGTTTGATTCAAAATATCTTGTGGGCTCTTTATCATGTGCAAAATAGGTTCTTGTCATATAAAAAAACCCACCAAATGAACCAACAAGAAACCACAGTTATGGGTGCAACTACAGTTAATTTACTGACATTTGATAACTGTATCATTTCACACAGGATAAATATTCTTGTGTTGGTACAGGTGACGTATATAATGACTATGTCATTATGTATTTGAAATGAAGTAACTTGAAGGTGATTCTGTACTTACACTTGGTGTTCAAAAACAACTTAAAGTTTAATTTGTTGGTTATTCTCTCTGTTAGTGGGGAAAATAATTCAGACACTTATAACAGCTGGGGGAAAACAGATTTAACTCTTAAACAGTTTTCAAAAACATTTCATATTTTTAATTTGCAATTAATTCTTATTCTCTTCTCTTGCATGGTATAAGCAGCTGAGAGCAATGCCTCAAATAACCAGAAATGACCTTTTGTTTGTTGATACAAATTGTATCTCTTTTTCTTGATTGTATAAAAACTGTGTATAAAAAAAAATAATCTCTAGATTAAATTCAGTATTACATTTTCACCACAATGTTTGTGACACCATGTGTCACAGGGAAGTAGCCCATGAGTAATTATGGATTTTTTTTATTTAAAATGGGCACTTGTAGTTTATAGACAAACAGGGACAACTTTTCAGAACCAGGTTATTATGTGCACAAATACTGTGTGTACACCTCAAAGCATTACATAGGTATCTTCAGTCTATTTATTAAGCAGATACATTCTTGCACTAAACTTTATGTAAAAATGTTGCTGTTAACTCATCTGCATGTGTTTAAAATGTAACAGTAATTGCTATAGACCCTATTTTATTCTAACCAATTTATTTATAAATTATTTAGGTATGAGATGAAGTTTATTGTGCACTCATGTTTTCCATCTTGCATGGAATTAAATATTTGTATGCAGAAAAATGTTTGTTCTGTTTTTCTCCATTTATAAAGATAAGCTATTTTAAGAGAGGGTTAGTAGCTGATTTTGATGTTTTCTAACGTGGAAAACTCAACAGAGATTTCTGTGTGAAGTGCTGGGTGGCTTGTGGAGATAACCATTTTTTTTTGATTTGTCCAGTCATTTTATTTTTCACTAACCTTTGTTTTACTGATGGAAGAATTCCTTTTTAAACAATGGGAATGCTGTGAGAACACAAACCCAGCATACTGTTTCCCTAAGGCACTTCAAAGGCAAATTGTCTTATTCTGAGAAGCTATTGGCATCTCTCGTGCATTGTTACAGAATTGGCAGTGTAGCCTTGTTGAAATAACCTGCAAATTTTGTGCTTGTTTAGTCCTCATTAGAGGTAATGAAACTTTTCTATGTGATGTAGTCTTTCCTGATCAACTACTTTAAGTGATAATTTGGTCATCCATACCTGTTTTCAGATATGTTTACAAGACAGTTGAAAACACTGACACATTCATTAATCTTTAGCGCATAAACTTGGATTTCTTCTTACATGGAAGAGTTGATCTTATTAACACCTGATCATAACTGTCTATATTGTAAATATAAGACTTTGTATAAATGCTCTTTTTTAGAGCATGGTATTTAAATGTTTTTAAAACTGTAAAAGAACAGTTCTAGAAACTATATTTTAATAAAATCCATGAGAAAACAATTCTAGATGAGGGGGGAAAAAAGTGTGAAGGTAAAA
>WAAG01095792.1:0-11847 GCA_013390105.1 Tichodroma muraria
ACAATGAAACCACGACAGTTATAATATTTTTTCTAATGAATTTCTGAGTAAGGTACTGAGATAAATCAGTTCAGGCTTTGTATAAGAGAAACACCTTTGAAGATATTAAAAAACTTCACTTTTTTGAAAGTCAGTTAATCAAGACAATTAAAATACATAAGTGAAAGAAAATTAGGTATCTACATTTTGACGTTGAGAGGTGGCATTTAATCTTAGGACTTGAAACAATTTCAGACTCTCAGAGGACTTTCAATGCATGCCAGCATTCCTGTTACATCCCGAGGTAAGGAAATTATTTTGCTAAGTCATAAACAAGTTTCAAACATTCAGAGCCCTTTTCTTTAGTCTGTTGTAAGTAGTTTTGTGCTGAGAGAATTTTTTTTTTTTTTGGTAATGCTGTTTTTTAATTAAGCTAGTTCTTCCTTTGGAAAGTGGTTTGTCATCCATAAGAAATCTCTACAATAAATCAAAGATCCCTTTTCAGCCAAACAGGCTCAAATGACTTGGAAGTTCGGCTATGCTACTGCATTCAAGTTACATGACCCAGCCCATATAAAAGACACTTCAAACTTAAAAAGCAATGGGCATCCATTCAGGGCATCATGGCAAGGTTTGCAAGCTGAGCCATGGCATTATTCCAATTTAGTTATGTTGGTTTGCATTCTTAAATAAGGATATTTTCTGCTGCCTTTGGAGACACTGAATGATTTTCAGCTGCACGGTGTCAACATGCCCAGTGTCAGAGGAGACTTCTGTCAATAATTTATTCATTATACAGAACTTTTTTCTAGTGTAAACATATTTAGTTAAAGACTGTTTCCATCTGTTCAGCTTTTCTGTGTCTCACAGATCCAGGAGACTTTTAGAAAGTGTGGTCAGGGCTAAACTTCTGAATTGCATCCTGAATTCCCTACGACTCAGCATTATCAGTGGAGCAGCTATAAACTAGCAGGACAGCTGACCTTCAGTCTTCTGAAACATTCAAATTTACACCCTTGAAAGAATTTCCTGGGTGTAGTACTCCAGTGTCATAGCAGGAGAACTTAATATATCTAGATCTCGCTCTGCTTGATTTCTTCTACACACATCTCTTCACAGGAAACATATCAAAGTCCTTTTTTGCTCCCACAATGTACACTTACATTTAGCTACATGCGGGCCTAAATCTTTTGAAAATAAATATTCTGAAAAGCCCTAACTTTGGGGCTTTTGAGAGGTATCCTGTTCTTGTGAAACATAAAGGAACTACAAAAATAATAGGGAAGTTCAAGAAAAACAAGCTTCTGTCTCTGATGCACACATTATATGGGCACAGGAGTCAGACATGAATCTTTTGTTGTTGGAGGTGAGTATAGCTATGTAAAGATCCAGGTGTGTTTGTCAAGCAGCAAAGCAAGCCAGGGAGGCACCTGTTGTACAACCTGGTGGTTGCAGTGTCTTCAGACTGTATTCAGGAGATGGCTGTGTAAAACAGCAGCAGGGAAGAAGGTATTCTCAGTTCCCCAGAAAAACCTACTATTTCTCAAAATATTTTCCTCTTTCATGCAGTGATAATTCTGTCCCTGGGCAGTGGCTGTGGGTGCCAGGAGGAAGCAGGATACTTGGAACAAACTTCTTGGGAGTCCAGCATGAGCTTCTGAGAATCATTTTCTGTGCCATGGAGAAGGGTGTAACTGCTTGTCAGTTCTTCCTCTTGACTTCACTGTCCACTATTCTACTTGTTCTACTTGTAATTAGTCTTTCAATCTGGATGATATATATGGACCATAATGTTTCCCTACCTGCTTTGGGGTTGGTGTATTCAAACCCCTGGAGTTAACATTTTGTGATTCAAAACTCCTGATTAATTATTGAGGGCTCCATTGTGTCTGTAGAGGACAGTTTCATATCACACTTCCATGAGAATCAAGGTCCTGCTGGATTTCTTTAAAAAAAATGACACTTTTTGAAATTCCAGTTGTTTCTGAAAATCGGTGACTAAAAAATGTGTTCTATATTCTAGACAGCAGAGCTGTCTGTAGTTGTTACAGGCTTGTTTTTTGCTGGTGAGCAGAAGTTTGTACCTCTTCAGCTTGAGGAAATGCACTGATAATGTTTCAGAGAACTGATTGTTCTGACCCTCCTTGGGCTAATTTTGCATAGCGCTGTGTGAGCGTAACAGCTTTCTAGAGGAACAAAACACCACTCTGCCACATTTGGTCACTGAGGTAGAATTCCAGACATGCTTTGCAGTCCCATTTCTGGTTTTTCAGTGCACACGTGGCTTTTGGTACAAACCACTGTTCGTAATGAACTCCCCAGAGATTTCTTGCACCCTTGAGTTCTTCAGTCATGCCCTATGGACTTCACCTTTTTCTGTTGCTGATCTTTCTCTTAATCTTTTTCACAGTTGGGAGTAGAGTCAGGAACTGTCTGGACAGACCAGCAAAGTGCTAGGGAAAGGGAAAGGTCAATGGGCTTAAATCCTTGCTGTGCAAACTTGGTGTTTTGTGTCAGAACATTGTGTCCTTTCACTGTATCCAGAGATACACAGTCCTTTTGCCTGCAGTGTGTATACCACTACATAGCTGGAAATGCATGATGTTTCTCTCTTCACTTTCTTCCTAGCAGAATGTAGTATATTATATCAACAGCAAAATGTGAAGGCAGGAGATGATGCTACTAAAATAGATATTCTCCTTTGTTTTTCTTTCTAGATTTATGCAGCAAGTGATTTCACTAATTGTAAGGAGGAAGTGGAAGACAGCAACATTTATGAGCTTATGTCAGGCTCAGAAACTCCACCAGCTGCGGGTAAGTCATCTTGTTAGACAGCTTTGTTGGTGCTGGTCAAATGAATGTATCACGTGCTGTGTCAAATGAATGAGTTCATGGGCAGAGAGGGCAAGTACTCTAACACTTTCAATTTCCACGTTTCCCTACTGCGACATCCAGGGAGAGCAGATGTCCTAAAGGGAGAAGGCAATTGAGGGATGCAGTTGGGATAATAAAGTTCTTGCTCAGTCAGAGAGACCTCAGTGCAACCACTCCGCCTTTCAAACTCTGGAAATTTGTGATCTCCACCCTGAACCTAGAAAACTGCTGAATTCTCCAAGCTCTCAGAGAAGAACCTTCATAAAAGGAGAGGCACTGCCTACACGTGCACTCAAGTCCTGTGTGGAGGCACTGATAGTTGACATTTTGCAGCTTGGTGTTCCTACTTCCAAGCATAGATTGGTGACAAGCCTGTTGATGATCTGTGTGGTCGTATGCATTCACCTTGAAAACTGTAAAGTTGCTTGTTTGCATTTACTGATGGCATACATTTCACATATATCTTACAGTATCATGGATCTATGAGACTAAATTTAATCCTCTTTTTATCTTGTTGACAATTTTATTTTTTCAATTGTCTCATACATATGAAAAGGACGTTCCTCACTTGCTGAGTTCAAACTGGTTGCTTTAGCAGATAGAGGTAGATGATAGACACTGGAAAAACAGGCTTGCTCTGATAAAATTTTCACTATCTGTCACATTGTATATGGGAACACCTCAGGGTAAATACCTGGAAGAAGGGCACAAATTGTACCATGTTAGCCAGGTAAATGCCCTAACCTCCCATTTGAATCGGTGGTAAAAAGCAGGCATCAGCAAGGAAAACTCAGAACCTAACTCAGGGGCTTAGTGAAGTCTGCTGAGAAATTGTTAGTTTACTCTATTATGTTACTGAGGCTGACTACTAAAATTTTGATGCTGTAGGTAGTGATTAAAGTGTTCACTTTCACGTTCCTCCACTTTGTTCTTGGTCTGTGGGTCATTAGAGACAGAAGAGCTCTGTTTCCACAAGTCTACAGTCATGTCTCCCATGGACAATGTCTACTTTATTTTAGAGGGATTCAAATTAGCACCCAAATCCCATTGTACAAAAAGCAGTAACACAGATGTGTGAGCTACAACTTTATTTTATGAAGTGTTGCACTATGCTGCTTTAGAAGTCAGGTAATAGAAATTCTGGAGGCAGGGAAAATGTGTGTGATTTCATTCTGACAGCTGCTCTAGAAAAGCTTAACATTGCACACACGAAGATGGTGTGTATCAGAGTAGCAAGATACCGAGAAAATTTCTACTGTTGATTTAGTAAATATTTAAAAAGCTCTTCACTGATGGTATGAATTTGACAGCTTTCCTGCTGTATCAGGTCATAACAGTTTTATTAGCCATTGTGTTGCTTCTGTAGGAATCCTTAAAACAAAAAATGCTTCCAGATGCCAATTTTTAAATGAAATAATGCTTTCTTTAATATTAAAAGCCAAACAGAACTCAAGAGATCAATATGCAGTTGGATCGAGATGCCAGCAAGAAGTCAAGGTGGATGAAGAAAAGAAGGATGACCTAAAAGACAGCAGAGAGGAGACAGAATATGAAGATGAAGAAGAGGAGGATTTATACAGCCTTCACAATAGTCCTGGCAGCTTGTATGCCAATGTAGGGGATGAGCTCAAAGAGAGCAGGAGAGATGGCTTTTTCTGCAAGAGGCCACCCCCTCCTCCCCCTCAAAATCTGCTTGGCATCCAAAGACAGGACAATCTGCATAATTCATCACAAGGTATGATCTTGGGAGCAAAATAACCCCGGATACAAACATGTGCAAGGGCAGACAATGTACTGCTGTAGAGGTTGGTTTGATCACTTCTAGCAGTAGCTGGGCAGGATAGTCCTAATGCTACAAAGCAGGCTTGTGCATATGGGGCCTAATTCTGCAAAACAAGCATCTGCATGTGACCTTTGCTGTATCAAAATACTCAGGACCAGGTTTGTCAGGTAATACTGTAGTATGGGCTGCTGGGTTCAGCTTTCCCTCACTCCACCTATCTCAGAGAGCTGACAAATAGTGCATGGTGCACTGGATTTACAAGAGAGGCTTGAAACAAAGATACAGCCTGTATTTTTGTCAAGTTGACTTCATTATTTACCATTTTAAAATATTAAATGCTATTGTGATTTAATATACAAACATTTGATTTTATTATATTTAATGTACAGCTTGAAGTTTCACAGGTAGAATTAATAGAAAGTGGCCATGCAGAGAGAAGTAACAGTATCTTACTACATTTTACCCAACATTGTTGTTACTTAGAAGTAAAAAGTTATATTGCAGATTGAAAAGAAAGGCAGAAATCCTGACAAATGCTTTGCCTTTTTTTCCTTTTTTTTTAATACATCTGCCCCAGAGTAAAAATCAAAAATTTTTTGTTGTGATTTGATTAAAGTGATGAGAAATTCAAAGTACTATTGCATCTGTTTCAGAAGGGATTTTCTCATTGAGAAGAACAACTATGCAAAATAATTCAAGCTTAAATACAGTTTTAAATAGTTGCATAGGGGAAACAACAACAACCTTATTTGTCATAGACACCACTGGTAAGTGTGCACACAAATTGCTTTTCAGTTTCTCCACAGCTTATTACTGTTAACTCTGTTTACAAACGTAGTGTAACCTATTAGAGTCTTAAATTACCATCACCAAGCACTCTGATGTTCACATAATTAGGCAGAAATAGCTTGCTATAGGTAGGGTTTTATCCTGTGTTCTGCTGTGCAGTAAAGAAATGGCTATAGTTAGAAAGTCATAAGTGAATTCTAAGAGAAAGAGGGGCAGAATAAAATTAGCATTAAAGGTGTGTTTTGCTTCCCACAAAATCCTCAGCTGCATTTATATGTGCATATAAATGAGGGATCAGTTTTTGCACACAGGATTTGTTGGTGTATATTTGTTATAAATGTCTGTCTTGGAATATGGCTACATCACCACAGTAATGTGACCCTCTCTGCCAAATGCTCTCTGTCTGCATGTGGGTACCAGCAGAGAAAGTTTCCTGCTGTCCTGTGCCAACTCCTATGCTGATATAGCAGGGTTCATCTAAAAATGCTCCTGTGGGAATAGTTCATTTAAAACGTGCTCTGAATTGTTTTGGTTATAGCTGTGGTTTCATCACTGGGAATGGAGCATCAGAATTCCTCTAGATGAGGATGATGCCTCCTTTCAAAGAGGAGCTATAATGAGTTACTGCTACTTATTTTCAGCCAGCTGCTTGCTTTAGGAGTTGCTGTGGAGTACCTCGAAGGCAAGTTCCTTCTTCTTCAAGTCTGTTTTGGCAGTGGCCTGAGAGTGCCCCCTGTGGGATTTGAAAGCAAGAATGTCCTACAGAGAAAGAAACAGAGCTTACATAGTGACCTGGAAGCAAAATATTATTCATAGTTTATATTTATAATTATACATGGCAGGTGTATTAACACCACTTGTGGTTTTAAAACATATATCTTAGCCAGAATGCATATTAATAGTACATGCTACTATTAATACATCCCATTAACAAATATATCCCACTTAGAAAGGTTGTTTAGCTCCTCTGAAGCCATAAACAGGTAACTCTTTAAATAGCAGCCGAAGGATTGAAAACACCAGTAGTGCCCACAGCCGAGTTTAGCAGATGCATATATGTACAGGCAGTAAATTACAGCACAAGGGAAGCATGAGTCAGTACAAGAATTCCAGGCAGGTCTACTGTTTTTGCAGGAAAGATGGGTAATCATGCCAAGGAAGTCATAAACATTTATGGGAACACCAGCCTCAGTGACAGCGTCTAGCTCTTAGCAGTTTGTGGATGTTTTAAGGCAAATCAAAACAAACCCAGGTATCGGGAAAACCATCAATGCCTTTTAATGCTGTAAAAGGCAGAAACTAGAGAAAAGCAAGTTCTGAGTAGTTGTACTATGAAATATATGAAGTATAGAGAATACAGAGAGACATGGAAGTTTTTGGAGGGGAGAGGGTTTGATAGTCTTAGCATAGATTGTAAGAGGTCATACATTTTACCTACACCATGAAGGGCTTTTCAGGTTTTTTTTACCTTGGCCTGCAGTAGATCTGTAAAGCCCTCAAAACCTGGTGGGATATTAAAGAGGTAGGAACCACAAAATCCAACATTTCCTGGATTAAGTTTCAATTCTAAAGTAATTTTTGCAACAGGTAACAAACAGTTTGACCTTCCAGAATGCCAAGGGCCACAGGGACCACTTTCTTGGTTTTAGCATGAGTTACATGTTAGTTACAGTTAGTTACATGTTGGTGTAACTCTCGTGAGAGCAACTGGGGTGCTCAGTATTTCTGCAAATAAATCCGTTTATTTTGTGGCTAATAGCTAAACATCTGCATTTGATAATCTGATGTGAAATCGTGAGGAGGCCCTGAAGCTGGAATTATTCCTTTGGGACATCCTCTCTACTGAGTTAGGTGATCCGAAGCCTCTGAAAATGAGAGTGCTTTAGTTTAGAAGTGAAATGAGGTCTGAGCTACTTTAGGAAACTCTAAAGCTTTAAGTCATAATCTCCTCTCTTTTTCCTGTATATGCAACACAATTCCTTCCTTTTTCAGGGAGGAATTTTGTGACGGACAGGAGTGAAAGAGAGCAGGGTGATGGACTCACAACCGCATGCTGCGGAGAAGACCAAGGTACCTGCGAGCAGGACAGCGAGGAGGAGCACCCCTACACTTGTGTGGCACTGGATGAACGTGTGTACGACCTCATCCTGGGGCAGGAGGAGCGGGAGGAGAGAAGGAAGCACTGCAGCTCCTTTATCATGAACAGGCCACCAGCACCTGCGCCCCGGCCCGTGTGTTCGCCGGGCAGAGAGGAGAACACGCCATACATAGCACAAGGTCGGTGCTGCTGCCACGTCAATGTTTTCCGGGGGAATGTAGACTCTTCTCTTGGTCTCTTCTCTTTGAGCAGTAACATTTTCTAAAAGACTAAGATCCCTGTTCAGCTGCCTTCAAACCAGCACGTTGTTTGTTTCAGTAAACCTATTCTCACCCTTCAAATGAGCTGAGAACATCTCTGAATAATTTTCAGTTTGCATCAGAGATAGTATCACAGTTTTTATTTAGCTTTTAAAAAATTATGACAGTATGATAGATACTGAAGAATCACTGGGCTAGCTGTGAGTGTATCTGTTACAGCAATGCAACGCAGAATGTGCTATTTGAATTGCCTTTCTTTCCAGTTTCTTTATCAAAATGATTTTACTTAAGGCTGAAATCTCTCTCTCAGATTTTTATTTTTCTGATGAGAAGAATTCTCTTTTCTGGGAGAAATGCCTGTGTGAGGATTCCTCTTTCAAATATCTTTTCTCCAACTTGAGATGGTAGAAATGGGCATTTCTAGGTAGGATCATTATATTTCTTGAAGGAAAAATTATGTCCTTTTACCACTTATATGAAAACTGGGAAACTTTTTTGAGCTATTTCATGGAAATACAAGACCAGAATGGATTTCAGATATCTTTGTAATCTAATTCTGACTGAAACCAAATTTGAAAGTAACGAAAGGGATTCAGTGAATATACTGCAGAGATCTCTTTGTAAGTCCCAAAATCCATCCTGCCTGCATCTGCAGCCTCTTCTACAAAAGCCTGCCAATGCATAAGAATAGGTGGTAAAAAAATAGGCAGTCAAAGGACACCATTAGATTGCTAACTTCATGCTGTGCATGTTTTACGCTAAAACAGAATTAATATTACCCAAAACGTCCCACCAAATAGAAAGTAGCACCTCCTCTTTCATGCCTATCTCAGTCAGTGGTTTCTTTTATTCTTCCTAGCTAGCTCTCTTCCTCCAGGCTGTGTAACCCCAGGTTAGGGCCAGAATGCATCGCCTAATGCATTCATCATTTCGTTGCTCTTTCTTCAGCATATTCAGGAATAATATATTCATATATTATACCCAGCGTATAAGTATGAATCATTACAGTGTAATCCAAGAATGGATGGGTATAGGGGGCCTATTACAGCTACAGAAGGCATGAAATGGCTGCTTCTACTGAGGTTGCTAGAGCAGTGTCTCAAATCTTGGTCCACCATCAATAGACAGGCCAGTGGCTTGGAAACCCTTAGGTGAGATGCTTTATTTGGCAGATTGCTTTTACTATCCTTTATTGCACTGGAGTGTTTCTGCTTTGTTTATTGGCTAAGGCAGATGCTATCAGAGGCACTGCACTGATGGGGCTGTGGTTCACCATGTGTGTATATTCATATGTACACACACACAAGTATTTTACCTTTGCTTTCATAAGCATGTAGTAGTAGACAAATTATTTGCCAGTAGTTCTGTGAAATCAGCCTCTGGCTCATGTTCCTTTGCTTACACAACAAATGAGGAAAAATGGAAACACTTGAAGAAAGCTTCAGCTGACCGCTCAGGACTCTGTTTTCCTACCTATTCTCATGGTTCCAGAACTAAAATATCTCATTTTTGTCCAGGGATTCCTGAGATAGCTAGTGAAATCTTAGACAGAAGGGATATATCTTCATCTGAAAATTTTTTTTTTTTTGCTACTTGGACTGGCAAATTTTTTCCTCCATATTGGTTAAATAGTTCCCTCTCCAGTCCAGCAACATTCCAATTTCCAATTCGTTGTTCTAGGACTGTTTATATTTGATTAAAAAAAAAAAAAGATTGCTTCATCTGTATGAACCAGGAAATTTCATTCCAGTCCATCATTAGAATCTGCATGTGTCTGCAGCCCTTCCTGTATAATTTAAGCAGTGTGAAATACTCTAGTTATGCAGATAGGCATTTTTCATCTCGCAAATAAATTGATGATGTTTTTGGGGTTTGTTTTCATCTGTTGTATTAAAAAGAGTATTGCAGATATTGCAAAGTCAAATAATCAAGAAGTTAGAATTGAGGTAGTTTTACCCTTTCTCCCTGCCAGGAACATTACAATACAGCAATAAGTAGGTAGCCATATGCAGCTATTTATCTCACATATTTTCTTTCATTTCATCTACTGTTTTAAGTGGGTGAGCATAAAAAACTTCAATATTTTTTATTCTCATTTTGTTTAAAATATAATTCGTTCCTTCTCTAGGCCCCATGTGTTGTTTCAGACCCTCCTTGTATAAACCCTTTGATTCTACATCCACTGAGTTTTGGGATGCCCAGTATGAAGTAACTAAGATTCTTGAGGTCAACAGTATTACATAGCACTTTACTCATTCAAAACAGAGACACCATTGATTTCAGTGGCCACTATGAGTTCTCAGAACTTCAAATTAAATCCTTAGTGTGTCTAGTCAGTACTCTGATGTCAGGCATTACAAGTTGCATTGCTGCTTTAAATGACTTGTCTGACCTTTGGCCAGGGCTTTGCTGGAAAGAGAAGTCCTGTCCTGCAGAGCAACTTTTAGTTACTTAACTGAGCCATCCTTCCCTCCTCTGTATTCACTTTCTATTTGCTAAATACCTTTTAATTTATAAAACAAATTATTTAGTATTCCTGTAAGAAACAGATAGTTTTCCAGCACAGTTCTGGTTGATCTTCAGAACTGTTCCCTTCTGGCATTCAGTAAGACACAGGTCCTGTGGAAAAAAGAATGGAGTACAGTGCACAGAGGGGGATTGTGTTGAGGCTGCACATTCGCTTACAAATGGATCCCCACATACTTTGGGAGTTTATGGAAAGCTTCATTCCCCAAGGATTGCAGAGGCTGCTGTGATAGTGCCATGCAGAGATGCAAGAGGAGGATTTTCTTCTTGCACTTCATGTACCCATAGATGGGCTCATTTATTTGGGGGGGGGAGGGGGAAGTTAGCATTGCATAGCAGAAATGCCTTTTGCCTCCTAAATTGCATGCAGGTGATTCTTTTAAATTTATTTTAATATCCATCTGGAGAAATTAAATGGCTGAATTTCCATGGGTGCTTTCACCACATAATGAATGAAGGCTGTGACATTACAAAAGAGTATCTTCTCCTTTAAGCAAAGTGGTGGTGCTTCCATGAGAATAGCAACAATGAAGGAAGCAAGCAAATAGCTTTCATTGTAATAAGAAGCTTTCAAATGCATAGAAGATCGAGTTTACACTGGGCAGAAAGCCTGCTCCCTGTAGATTACCCAACTGGGTGTTTTGCTGAACAGGATAGGGAAACTGTTGATCTATAGAAAGCAAACATGGGACTTGACAAGAGTCACTTTCAGAGCAAGATCTACACTTCAAAACCTAGTCAGTAAACACTCAGGGATGCAAGTTGTCATAACTGAACTACCACAATTTACAGTTTGAGCATCTGCCTTGAATTTGCTGACACATAAATTCTCGGAAACATGGGGGAGTTGAAAGATTTAAAACCTAAGTGTTCTAACCACTCTTACTCAGCTTCATTTATTATACTTTCAAATTTTAGTGAACATTCAAACTGCTGTATTGAACACTGATAAACAGACTACACTATTAACAGAGAGTACATTTTTTCTTTAATTTAGACCAGTGCAAGAATTTTATCTTGTGTATGAAAGGCTGATCAACCAGTGGAGCTGCAAATTGGTGCCAAGTAGCTCGTTGTTCAGATGGTGTGCACTCTTACTGTGCTCCCTTACCATTCCTTAGGTGCTTAGTATTCCTTTGAAGGTTATTTCAGTGTTTTGTTCAATTGTTTGCTGCCAAAACAAATGTTAAATAAACACCTGAAGGTGGTGTGTTTTCAGTTCAGAGTGCAATTCTAATGTTCCCTATTGATACCAAGTTTGATTGAGCTGGGAAACAAAGTCCTCAGTGTAGTTGTAGGACAGATGCATGAGTTTCTGCAATGCCTCTGTCCTTTCTGAAGCATGACCTACTAGGACTCCCTCAGGGTTAAGGATTACATTACTGTCCTGGTTTAATCATTTACCTTTCATCACAGACCACTAGTATGAAAGGGTTTCTCTGCAGCAAGGATACCTGCCCTATAACAGCATAAATTTTCTACGCTATAGCCTTTATTTCTTTGCAAACCTCTCAAAAATCCCTGAAGGAATGTATTTT
>WAAG01095834.1:0-22694 GCA_013390105.1 Tichodroma muraria
TGCCTGAGAAAAAGATGTGCTAAAAATAGGTTGAAAGAAGCCACTGCCTGGAATAGCTATGCACCCAGACCCAGGAGATTTCACCTACACTACTCCCACCTCACTATGTCACTCCAAGGCCCCACCCAGCTCCTCATTTTGGACAGTACTCACATGAAATAGACTGTACTGCATATGGGCATGCAAGTGTTTATGGGCATGGCAACCTTCCCAGTGTCCCCAGCTGGCAGAAGTATTTGGAAATATTTTGAAACATTTTTGAAATATTTTGAGTCTTTAAAGATACTGTTAACTGCTACTTCTGCTGTGAAAGCCTCAGGATTACAGCAGCCTGTACCAAGGAACAGGACTTCCAGATGGTGTCTGGGCAATTAGTTCCAGATTGCAGGAGTCACACGTTTGTATCTGGAAGAGGGTCAGAGGGGTGTTTCAGTCCAAAAGAGCTTCAAAGACCGAGCTACAAAATGAAATAATACAATTACATGAAAAAAATGTTCACTAATGCACTCAAGCCCTTAAAAGTGAGGGAATAATCTGACTACTAATTTAATAGTCATATACCTGATTTTGAGCTAAATTGTGAGAGTTACTTGCAGCTAGAAATTATATCCTGAGTCTTTTTGACACATGTATCATATTTAGGGACAAAAGAGACAGATTCCATAAGTTTCACCGATATGAATAAAGACAACAAACCCTCTGCTTGGGCAGCGTGCTCTAGTTTAGACAGAGGAAGGAGAAATAGTGAAAATCCATTGGTTTAGAAAAGAATTTAAACAGGTTTTATTCAATAATTGTTAATGTACCATTTAAGCTTTATTGAAAGTTTTATTTAAGATTCAATTTTCTGCTAATATACTTTAGCAACTAGTGTAATTGAAATTGTCACTTGTGCACACAGGACCTTGTATCAGCGTATGGCAAGTACCAATTTTCAATGAGTTCCTGTTGTGAAAAATTAGAAATATGCTAATAAATTAGACAATATGCTAATAATTACCTTATTACACAGCAGAAAACTTCTATAGACCTTTTAATGAATCAGAGAAAAGAAAATGTGTCTATCATTACCTAACCACCTCCAAAGTATATTATAATAGAAGAAAAATAAAAGACAAGGTAAATCTTTTGTCCTGCCCAAAAGGCTTGACTTTTCTGTGTTTTACATGTTTGGCAACTGTGCATTTAGATATACAAAATAAGAATATAAAGCTTGATTATTCAAGATGCTGGCAAAAAAAAAAGATCCTGGTAAAAGTAATTAAACACATATTTGAGTGACATGTTTGAAGTAAACCTGGAGACTTGCTTTTAAACAGTTTTGGCTGCATTTTTCAATAGTTCAAGCCAAATTATTCAACGCTCTGTTTGATCCAGGTCTTACTGAGCAAAACTACATCACACAGTTATTTTTTGGATTTTATTCTGAATCGTTGCTTTTTTCAAAAAAAAAAGGATTTGCATTCAAACACCTCTCTGGAATATGTACAATTTAATTCTCCCAGAAAAAAAACATAGCTGTTGAGTGTTTAACCATCATCTAACTGCAGTCAATTCCATACTGGGCTTTGAATATCAGAATAGTAACATTGATCTGGACATTGTATTCCACAGGGAAACAAGTGAATGGAGTGTGGTTACTAAGCTCTTGGCATACTGAATTTTGAAATGTCTAAAGCTTTTACAGTGTGACTGAGTTTCCCAATATATTGAGTAGCTGTAGTAAAAAAAAAAGTACTGAAGAGTGTATGAAGGTGTTCAGAGCAGACCCATGTCCATTAAAAAGGAACAGAGGATTCTGATTCATCATAGAAAGAGAGTAAGATTTTTACCCCAAGTGTTGCTTAGGCTAAAGACACACCAGAGTTACAGTTCCAATTAAAATATCCCCCACAGCAGAAATATGCTGGGTGATGAAGATCACACCACAAAGTATTTCAAGCCTTCTGTTGTCCACATTCATCTTTGCTCATTCATGCTTCTTCTACATGATGAGTTGATGATTCAGACAGAACACAAAGGAAGTCTAGACTAAGGTATGTGAACACTACTGTCTCTTCAGTTTTTGTGTATTCAACAGTTTTGTCCTAAATAGGTATGGCCTGAAAGCACAAATAGCTACTGTAGTTTTTTGGTTTTTGGGGTTATTTTTGTTTATTTGTTTGCTTTTTTTTAAGCTCTGTGATACTTATTTTACTCTAGATGGATGCCTGAAATCTAGAAGTGCAAGATATATAACCTGGTTGCCAGCAAAGTCAGCTGAATATCTATGGCATTTGTTAAAAAAGAACTTAGAAAGCAGCATCTGTAAAGCTAAGGAGAAGAGGGTGCAGCATGTGTTTATTTTACAGACTTTCCATCTCTGCCTGTTTATTCCAGTGTGTTAAGAGGTGAAAGCCAAAGGTTGCTAGAAAATTAAATGTTAAATTCGTGCATAGTGATGGTTTTGGTCAAAACTGGAACTAGCTGAAATCTGGACAAAAATATTTTACATCTATCAATACTGAAAATAAATGGTTAAAAAGCTTTATTTCTTGTCCTCAAATAAATCAAGATTTACTCAAGCAAAATCTTTTGAGCTGCTGTAGTCACAGCAGTATAAATATGAGAAGAATCAGTTCTTCAGAATGGAAAAGGAAAATGAATGTACTGAATCTGGCTTAATCATTGAGTCTGGTATGGAAAATTATACTATCAGTGCCAAGGATCATAGAAAAGTGTCTCTCTCTGAAAGATTTGTGAATGATCCATTGAAAAATCTTGCTCTGTAAGGGGTTGTAAAATACCTACACATCAGATATTCATAGCTCTGTATGAAGCATTTGCTGGACGTCCTGTCTGAATGATAGGACAACTCATCTATGCGAATACAATCAACAAAACAATAAACCATGTTTTCTCTGTTTTGTCTGGTTTTATTACTTCCTTTTATCTTCTTTACCTCTCTGCCACTTTTATCTATTGAATTCAGCTAAGATTTAGAAGTGTGACAAACTTGGATAGGGTTTTTTTTATTTTAATAATCAGTTTTGCTGGTCTGGCAGCTTTTCTCAGACTTTCCCCCTTCCACTGTCTTTGGTTCTGTCTTTCAGCATATCAAACAGTTGACATGAAAAGCCATCAATCACAGTTATTCCTTGAGATGTATAAAATATGTACATTCCAAGCCTCTTGAACAGCATTAAGCAGGTGTGGTTAACATTCAAACTACAAATATGTTAAATATATTTTGAATTTTGCAACATTTGCCATTCCAGTTGTTAAATGAACTTTGCAGGTGTTCAAATACACTTCTAATCCTGGGGTTTTTACTAAGACTGTTAGCAATATTAAACTGAAACTCTGAAGCCAAGAGCTAAAAAAAATAAGTGTTGATAAGTGAGTAATGTTGCAAGTGGAATATTTACAGAAGAGGAAAAAATAAAATTGGTTTTAAAAATCTCATCAGCGTGATTTTAAGTGCAGCACCAGATTCAACCTCTTTATGGATTTTCCTGTTCCACTTCCATGTAAACACATTTCCTAAAGAAACATAAATCTCCAAGCATTTTTCTCATCACTGTGTTTTTTATTAAAGCACTTTTTGCTAATTATAATATCTAATATTTTCATTGTCACAAGCCATAAGCAAGGCAAAAATGAAAAGGAAAAATACTGGTTCCTGGAATAGAAGTGTCAAGGTTTCCTTAACTTTTGGAATGGGCCATGGAGTTATTCTCAATGTTAAAACCACTACACTTGCATAGCGTTTTCCCGTATAATTTACCTTTGTAGACTCTCACCCTAAAAAAGGGAGATCCATAAACAGCAAGAAAGAATCCCTAAACTGATTGGTGTGTTCATTTGATTAGGGATAATTAATTTTTTCAACTGTGTCTCCTAAACAACCCAAAAACCCTAAGGGGATAGTTTAATAACTTTGAAATATAACCATTTCTTGTAGAAGGCTTACAGGACCAGCATCCTAATGAAAAAAAAGTCCACCTTGGTAGGCATGGTTTTATGCTAGAGGAGATAAAGAGTGAAAGCTGCCTGCTGTTATTCCCCCGAGGTGCAGCAAACTCTGCAGTGCAAGCCCTGGTCAGGGGGTGGAGGTCTTAAGTGTAATTTTTCTTCTCCCATGGAATTCCCTTTTCTCTGCTCTGTTTGCTCTGGCTTGTGCTGCAGGCTCTGTCTGTGCAATTGGAGGAGAAGTGGTGACAGGCCAGGAGGGTTGCACCTGGCTGCACGAGGGGCAGCCACCCCCCGTGGCAGCAGCAGGAGGATGAGAGCATTAACAGGCAGAGATGAGAAATCCTGCTTCCAATTCTGCACCAGTCCAGCCCTGCCAAGCACCCACTGCCACCCCCACCAGCCGGACTCCCACCTCCTTGTCCAGTGACCCCAACCAGTAACCCCTTCCTGGGGTTATTTGTTTATATTATATGATTTGCAGAGTCTTTGCTAGAGCTGTTTACCACTGCAGCACAGCTTGGGACTAGAACACAAGCGAGAGTGAAGTTTTTATGAAGAACAGTGCTTAGAGTCTCTTTAGGCACAAATTTGCTCCTGAAAGAGAAGGCAGTGTTGCCCAAGGAGCACTCCTTACCATTGGATTTTGCTCCTTCCTTGCACCATTTGACATTGTTTAGGTTGTGAACACGTCATTTTGTTAAGTCATTTGAAGAAAATGTTAGAGGACTGCTAAAACACATGGAACTATATATTTTTAAACCAATTGATCACCAAATGCCTAATTTCATGTTCAAAATGGCCTTCCTAGTTTTTTGTCTTTTTTAGCACAAATAACAGAACAGTACTACGATAAATCTAGGATTTATAGCTGCTCCTTTAAAGCCAGCCTTTAAGTACCATTTTGTTTATGGTTTTAATAAGGTCATTTAGTTGAAAAAGGAGTTCAAACTTGTATGCAGTAGCCATGTGACTTGCTTAGTCAATCACAGCACAGGATATTTTAAACCCATTTTACAATGGTGTGTAAAAGCTTGTCTCAATAACCATCTGGAGAATATTGAGTTTCATAACTGGTAGGAATTATTCAATATCCTCCTCCCCACAGGAATAACAATTTCAAAATCTTCAAAGACTGATATCTAACTGGAGAAAAGGTATTTAATGTTGTTAAAACTGGAAATTGTGTAGAGCTAAACAACTCTTTTAGATCTACCTGAAAAACTACTTTGTAGGCCAGGGAAATAATTTCCCCAACTGTCAAGTTTTATATATGATCAACATTTCTTTCTCTTTTCATCATCGAATTGCTTATTCCATAGCAGCCTAAAAATTTGTGACTGGGGCTTGGGATACCAAGTTGATTAAATTAATAAGAAAGCTTTTGTTTTTCTTTTCAAAACCCATAAAAATACCTTGCCTTTTTATTCTCCCATTTGGGACTAGCTTCCTGGCAGTCCTATGCATTTTCACAGGGTCATGATGGTGGAAAAGAAACTTTCCTCCTAATGCTATGGCTCACTTCTAAGTAAAGAGACAGAATTCTTGCTTTTCAAGGCATGAGGTGCAGCTGAGGTCAGCAGAGACGCTGCATCCCACAGCAGGACACTACAGGCAGCTGGAATCTGTAGTAGTAGTCACTGACACCCTGGTGATGATGGTGTCTCGTCTGTCAGCATGGGGGCAAGCTATAAATTTCAGACTACTGAATCCCACACTGCTCTTCAAGGACTGCAGAAGTCGCTATATCTACATATGAAAGATGCCTTTTCTAGCATACCTGTACATTCCACACGCAAACCCGCTCATATTCTACTCCTTTGCAAGCATGCTTGGAGCTCAACAGCTACAAAGTCCTGTCCTGATGAACTCAACCAGCAAAGCATCACTTAACAACTTCTGTTTCTGAAGGAAAGAAACCCTCGCAACAGACGCTGCATTGGAGAGGCACACTGCATTCTCTCCAGCTATGGAGTGACTGGGGAGAGGGGATGAATAGAACACAAAAATTTTGAGAAGAACAACCTGAAGCATAATATCATATGAAGATTATACTTGGGGAGGGATTGAAAAATCAAATGGTATGTTAATAACTGGGCCACACACAAAAAGTGTTTAAGACTTACACATCTCAGTGCAATCTCTTCTTTTTCCCAAACCAATTACCAATGCTCTCTTAGAGTCCAGAGCAAACACCGTCTCACTGAAAACACACTAGTGCATGAACTTTTTTTCTTTTTTAATTTGAGAGAAGAATTTTTATCAATATGAAAGGATGGTAACCCCTAGAGTAAACACTTATCTGTAAAATAGAGATTATATGCTTAATAACATTTAATATTTTGGCATCTCAAACCTCCTGTGTAGATCAGTCTGGAAGAGTGGTGTTTATTTTCTTGCTACATGTGAAAGTTCATTCTCAGTATCAAGTTTGTTTGGTCCACTAACTTTGTTAACCTTTGCATTTACTTCTGTATTTGATGGCCTTTCATGAGCAGCCACTTTAGTAGCCGGGATAGAAACAGTTACATCAGGGTTAGAGGTCATAGCCATTATGGGATTTCAACTTAAAACAGTCGCTGCTTTAGGGGGATCACAGTATGTTTATGATTAATTATTTTCTTTGTGAGAGTTTCTATGAACAAGATTATTATAGTAATATATAAACCATCTGGGTAACCTTTAATATCTACCTACTTTCTTGATGAAATAATAATCAAGACTTTGTGAAAAATCACTCCCTACCTAACAGGACACTACCAGAGCAACAGTACTTTTGTTTGCCTCTTCCAAGGAAATCCAAGGAAGAAAAAATGGCTAAAAATCTACACCAAGTGCAATCACATTTTTAACAGAACACAATTTGATGCAAACTAAAGAACTGTATAATTTTTAAATTGCATACTTCTAGCTTTTAAATTTTTTTTAAAACACACATCCAAATGAAATTCTCTGCAGAAGTTGTTTTTTATACACCACTCCAGAATGTATTTTATTGAAGTCAAAGCACCAAATAACATTTTAAAATCTAATAACATTATATTTACATCTTTAAGAAATACATTCCAATTGCACTGTTCAGATTCACAACGCTCAAGAGACACTGAAATCATTGCTTAGAAACAGTATTTGCTGATTTCACCAGGGTAACAGTTTAATCCTTAAAGTAATCAACTTTCACCCTCTTCTTGGGTCTTTTGACTTTTAAGTTCTCACTAGTCTTTTTGAGAAAAACAGCCCTGGGAGACAGCTATTATTCTCCTCCATGGGATAGTCCTCTTCATTCAGACAAGTAATATCATCTTCTGTTTACACTCATCTGAAACAAGTGCACAGGGTCACCCTCTACACTCTGATGTTTAACCAAAGCAAAAGGAAAGACTCTGCAGCAGGACACAACAGAGCTCCGAAACCCGAATAACCTGGGAAGCAGACTTTGCATGCCTATTTATTTCTTGCATTTGATCCTCTTGAAAAAAGAATCCCAATATCATGTCCTCAAAGCATTTCATTTAGGCTGGAACACTGTAACAGAGAAGTCAGCTCTGGACGGTATTTCCTTTTGTCTGTTTTTAAGTTGTGGGCCAGATCCTTATTTGGGGTAAACTCTGCTGATCTCAGCTTGTCCTTTGACTTGAGGAACTGAGTATCACATTTAGTAAGTACATATTAATGTTTTTAGGAGGAAAAACTATTGAAGCTGTTTAGAAGAAAAAAGACAAAAAAAACCCTCACAAACCACAAAACAAAACAAAACAAAAAAACCCTGCAATGGTTTTCTTAGCATAGTCAAAGCAGGATGGCTACCAAATAATATGAATAAACCACAATACGGATGCAAAGCAAAAGTTCTCCACAATTAAATCCTTACCCCTAAAATCTACTGACAAAACAGTACGGAAGCCAAGAGAGCTAAACAAATTACCCTGACCAAAAATCTGAATCCTTCCTGGAGCCTGTATCTCAGAAAAACCTACAAAAACTTTGCATAATGCCCTTCTGCTTTCAAAAGCCTGGCTTTGACTTCTGTGCAAAAGTATCTATGCAAAGAATTTCTTGAGCTCTGGGATCAGAGCAACAACCATTTTGTAACAAATAAAACTCTCTGCTTCCCAGAAGAAATACACATTTTCTTTCCTTGTGACCCATTCGTTTACTGGCTCCCCTGATCTGTTCAGCCTCTGCTGAGTGCTGTGGTCATCTGAAATAAGCAGGAAGCAGACTGTGAATGCCAGCAGCCTGTAATGAGACCTCTGAAAGCATGAAAGAGAATCACAGCTTGGTTACAAACCCCTTGGCACATGGCTAGCCCTGAAAGATATATTGAGGAGAACATACTTAAAAAACAAAAGCCTCAGTAACTTAATCACTGGCCCTAAATCTGCTGGCTGCATGGCAGTTGACCAAAAAGTTTCCAAAATATGTGTCCAGAGGATCATCTTACAACTCACCCCAGCAACACACAATGAAGCTGTTAAAAGAAAACATTTTAGCTCCACACTATCACATTATCTGACACCTTCCCTTTTACTGATCCAGTACAGAAAACCTTGAAAATACATGTAGAGAATGTTTCTTTTATATAACTCTACGTGTCCATTGGACACCAATATAGCATTTTTGGGGAATATTTCCATCAGACCAGCTATTCAGGTACTTTGTTTTGCTGAAGAGAGAACATAACTTTTTCTTCCAGCTAGGCAGGTGCCCTCTTGCTACCTGAATGAAATATCCATTGTCCTTCACTGAAGAGCACAGAGTGCAGAGCCACTTGTATAAATGCTTCCTGCTTCTTGACTCATGGCTGGGCTGTCTGACAGCTCCAGGGATTATTTCTAGTACCACACCCAGAGGGAAAACCTTTCTTTTTTTTTTTTTTTTTTTTTTTTTTTTTTTTTTTTGCTAGAGCCATGCTTGAATTAGGATTGCTGTTTAGCACCACCTCTCTTAATTGGTATTAGACATTTGAATTTATTCAAATGTTGGCAGCAGGTCCCCAAAAGCCTGTTTCCTCTATGAGATTTTACAGTATTTTCCTAAATCCCTTTGATATTTCAGCCTTAGTAACTCTCTGCCTATTGATTTTGATGCTATTGGCAACACACTGAAGCCCAGCTACTCAGTCAAAACTGTACAGTCATTTGGTAGCTCTGCTTTTACTGAAAACTCTTGGTAGGGGTTTAATCCTACATCACTGATTAAGCACTCTGGATCAGTGTCTTTTTCCTCTGAGATTGTCTTTTCATGTACTTATAGCCAATAAAGTCCCAGACAGGGCTACAGCATTAGCAACAAGCCATCCACCCTGAGCCTGCTCTTCACAGACTCAACCCAAACACTGTCACAGGGTCATTGGTACAGCTAATGAATGCTTCACATTCTTCTCTTGGAGCCTTCTCTGGTGTGATTGGCATTGCCTCTGCCATCACTCCTGGTTCCTGCAAGCCAAAGTGCACAGCAGAGTAGTTCTCCTGTACAAGAATTTCTGCCAAAAAAGGGTGGCAATCTTTGAGATGCAGATGTGCAAACTAAGAGTGAGATTCTTCTCTTGGGGACATGAGTTATGACTCCATTTTTACATATTATTCCATTTTTATTTCTTTTTAATTGCTGGCGTAATTACTGCAGCCTATCTGGAATCAGTGAGAGTTTGACTACTTGCATCAGCTGAGGATCTGACCTTGCTTGTGAAGTTGCTCCAGCTCCTTTCTCTAACCATTTCTAAATTAGTGGATTAAACCAGGAAACTTTTTTCTGTCAATAAAAAAAGATTTGCTAGGGACAGGGGAAAGAGTGTTTCTCCTTGCTGGGAGACATCTTGTAGAAAGCCCTGGGACAGGGGCTGCACAGAGCTGCATGCAGGACTCGTGTGCAGCACAGTGTGTGGTGAGGAGTCATCACAGCCCTCTGAACATGTCTTAAATCCGCAACACATCTTGCTGTTTGGCACAGAAACCAAACTTGCTTCTTTGCGTTACTCGGGATTGGGCACGTTACAGGGAATTAAAACATAATCCATTACTGTGATAATACATTAGTACACATCCAGCAGCTGCCTCAGCATACCTCATAAACCACAAACGTCCCATGAAGTGATACTGTAAATGCTTTACTACGTACCAAGCACTCATGGTTTTTCTCTTCCTACTCCTCCTCAGGGCTTTCCATCACACAGTCGTGCCCCCTCAGATCATATCCACCCTCTTGCTCATATCCTGGTTGTGTTGTCTACCTTCTTGAAAGCTTATTTTAGAAATCCTGTCACATCCTGCCCACTCTATTTTTTATCCAGGAAAGGAAGACTTGACACTCCGGTTTCTAGTAAAGCAGCGGGGGAGACCATTTGTATCTTACCACTATATTTATTATGCTCGGTCAGCTGAGGGAGGTAGGAGGAGTGAGCAAGAGCAGAGTTTGCTCCTGTTCCCAAGCAATGTCAACTGCTTCTACTTGGCAGCTGCTAAGCCATCCTCTCTGCTGAATATAAAAGGTCCTGCCACTTTTCTGCTGTCTTAGAAACTCTGATGAGGGCTTAAAAGGTGAACATGTGTTCCTACTCTGAAATCAGACAGAGTTTCTTCTGGTTGTTGCATTAATATGAACCTCAAAGGAACTTTCCCAAAACTAAAGAAGGCTGTGCTCAGAGGTCTCTCTGGGGTTGAGCCAGTCACCTCCTAACACAAAGCAGGCCCAGCCTTGCAGGGCTGCCCCTCGAGAAACAGCTTCTCAGGCAGTGCAAATCTGACAGTTCTCTGCTGACTGGTGCAGCGAGGCTGCCAATGCACACCAGATGAGCTTTGCCCTGGAGCCTTCAAAGCATGGCCCAAGAACATGCCCTGGAAAACCTCAGCTGCTGTGATTGCTTTCCCCTTGCTGGCTGACAGTGAGGCAACTGCCTTCCTGCACTACCAGCTGAGAGCAGATAAGCAAATCTGTGAACTCACCAGCAGTAAAGCCCCACAAGCACACAGGGAAGGCTGGGTGAAGCAGACCCCTGTGCCCAGGAAGGTATGAAGGAAGCTGGGGAGCTGTGCTTCCAAGAGATGAGGACACAGCGGTCTGGCTCAGACTGGGCACAGGCTGCTCTGTAAAGCAGAGTATCAGGTTCAGCATCATCTCCCCAGTTTTTCAGCCCTCCTCAGAGAGGAAGCAACTCAGAGAGGAGCTGCTGCCTTTTTGGCTCAGGTGACTACAGACCAAGGTCTTGCTGTGCTTGTTGAGAGAACAAACCCATGAGGTGAGCCAGGTATTTGGTGCCTCTCCTTTCTGACATGGAAAGTGGGCAATTCTTTACTTATTTGCCCTCCACAGAAACTAATAGGAGCAACCAACTTTCTTGCCCAGAAATCTACCTCTGAATTGACAACAAACGCAGCTGTGTTATTTATAACCTAAAAGAAGTTATTTTTCTTGGCTTTTTTTCCAATGAAATGCTCACTGTCACTTCCCTTGCTTCCCTCTCTGCACCTTGTAGCCATGCACATATCAGGCACAGTTTACAGCCAGGCACAGGGCAGGGGTGTGCCTCAGCTCCTGGTTAGCCTGATCTTGGGCCCTTTGGGTGGCAATCTCTTATTGCTTCTGGTTAAAACTGGAGTAAATAGGAGAGGCTGCTTCTGCTTCTTTCTCTTCATAGGAGCTTAGTGCAAATTAAACACAACCACCAAGAAAGAAAAAGAATAGATGAGGAGAAGGAAGCCTCCCAGATCTTCACTGACCATGGAGGGGAGATTATTTTGAGTGTTGAAGTTGATATTACAACCTTTTCACAACAGAAATGCAAGATATGCATTTTTCAGTTTTAATCAATATAGTTCTTACATACTGAAAGAAGCCTATTTTAATTCTGTAATCCATCAGTCATTATTCAATAACACCCGTTATAAAACAGGGGATTGTTTCATATTCTCAAGGGGGCGTATCTAGCTTGCAGTGGTAATATTATGCTGATTTCATTATGAACATGAACATCCTGAACTTTCTTCTATTATGAATTCTTGTGCTACTGATTTTTCCACCATAGTGAGTGATCATAGTGATTCCTCAGCTGCTTGTCTGATCTTTTTCAATGATCTTTTTTAATTCTCTGTTTTCTTTTAAACTTCTATATTCAAGTAATAATTAACATAGAGCCATAGGAAGGCATTTGATTCAAGTTCAGCGAAATAATTTTGATTAGTCATTATGGGGTCAGACGGTCTTACTGTTGTTAATCTGAATTGTTTAAGGACACTCCATGGCCTGGGATGGTGTAGTAACTGTCTCAAGATGGGAAGATATTTTTATCATAAAAAGTCCCAGACAGGAAATCCCAGAGATCACCATGGATTAAATAATAAAATTAATTACCTATTAGGAAAACATCATCAATTAATTTTTAAAATGTATTTTTTTCAAAATAAAAGTTTTTAAAATTATAAATGCACATTGTTCTATGAAAACTGCAAATAGAAAAGTAAGTTTGGTTCTTCTAAGGCTGTGGGTTAAGACATTTTCAAGATCTATTAATTAACATTACATCCAGCTGCCTGATAACTTTACTCTACTTAGGCTTCTAACCACAGCACCAACCAGCAGGGAATGGCAGTTCTCCAGGCACTGACTAGAGGCAGCTTAAGTACACAGAAGCAATGCTAGATTTATTTGCTCAAAAACTGGAAAACTTCATAAAGGATGCATTCATTCTACTAAACCAGGGTTTACAGTCATTTAGCTGTCAAAATCTGTTGCATCTTCCCCTTGAAGAAATAAAAAAAGAAAATATGAGCAAAAAACATAAAAAGAAACAGTGAACAATACCCATTTAAAGGATTACTAAGGTTATTCCTTCAGTTTACCTTTGTACTGTGATAATTAATAAACATTAAAAAAATAAAGTCAAAATAAATTCAAATCTAGAACAAGGGGAGCACGGGGAGGAAAAGAAGACCTATCTACTCAGCCAATATTGGACATTCACAGCAACAAAGCAGACTACTTGATGATTTTCTTGTATTCTTCTAGGCTCAAGGTCCCATTTAGAAGGCTACTTAAGGTTTCTCTAAGATGCCACTTAAAACAGTCCACAAGGCTTAAATTCTTTGTCACGATTCTGCCTCAGGTTAAAGTTATTTTGAAAGTTTCAGCCAAAATGGGTTGGTGGTTTGTTTTTACAAGTTTATTGAGACTATAACTTAGTCAGGAGTCAGTGTAATGATCCAAATTCTTCCTATCCCTGCTCTCAGAGGCTGATGAGTGGAGAGCAGGAGCTGGTGGAAGGGCTTTGGTCACAGCACAAGAGTTCTGTGGCTTCCCCAGGATGGTGCAGTGCTCCACTGGTCCTCTCAACATGGGAAAAACAAAGTTACCATCATGATAATATGTCATAAAGTAAACATCTATGCATCCATGCATTAATTTATAAAAAGATACACTTGAAAACAAAATCAGCTGCTGTGGTCATTTTAGAAAAAGGTCTGTTCATGGGTTTTGTGAAAAACACGATTTATCTCAGGTTTTTGCATTATGAAAGCAGTAGCTCATGGCAAGTGTGCAGATATGCGGAGGTAGCAGGGTTGGACCAAGAGACCAAAGTCTGTATGCTTCAACTTTCAACAGAAGAAGCACTGAAAAAAATTTGACAAGATAACAAAGATTGTGTCGGTATTAACATAGATTTCTAACTTTTTTTATTATCTTGTTCACAGGCTGGTTTTATGCATTTGCTATGTAGAGGTATGTAAGCACCAAAGTATTTTTAATTTGGTGTTTACAAGATGCAAAATCTAAAATGTACAAAATGTGAAAGACACTAAAAGATTACATTAAACTGATCCGAGATAGAGTTTGTTTGATTATTCTTATTAGTAAACCAGTAAAAGTTCTGTTTGTTTAATGTAAAAGTAGGAAATGTATAATGCAGTTGATACCGGAGTACCAGACCATGCTATAGATTGTCAAATGAAAACACAAAGAGAAACAAATCTTCAAAATTCTTTGTGGACACACACACCAAAAAATCTTCTATAGTAGATATGCCTGAAAGAGAACTGTCTCATTATTAAATTTTTGTAATGTAATTATGGCTTGGTATTAGGCAGATCAATTAAAATCACTATTTTCTTGTAGCAAGTCATGATAACCTTCTTAATGAATTTGCTCTATTACTTACTATACTAGTAAAACATGACAATATAAACAATGAGTGGAAATGAATGGTCACCATTTATCAAACTGTAGCTGTTGTAGTACACCAATTTTTCTTTCTTACTCAGAAGAATCTGACTTTTAACAGAAAAATATTAACTAAAAAATTTGGTTTGAAATTTCAAAATAAGTAAGCAACATCACCCTAGTTAGGGTCTTTTTAAAGAAAATAACAATGTCATTATTGTGGTTTGGCCAAAATTTACAAAGTTTAATCATGACATTTCTCCAGACTTCCCTGTGAATTAGTTTGGGATTTTGTATTTACCCAGTATAACCTTTCAGCCCATTAGTTCAGCTGCAAAAGTCACATGAGAACTAATTGAATTCCAGCACAGCCTCTAACAGGTGCATTTTATAACATGTCAGATCCCACAGTCAGATGATTAAAGGACAACTCTCTACTGGGTTTCCAAGTAATAAACACCTATTTTCTATACAGAAAGCATAGAGAGGCTCTACCAGCTGAAATAACCTACGAACCAGCTCTACTTGCGCTTATGTATCCCAGTGGAAAGCACACAAATCAATCTGTTCAACTCTTCCCACTGGTAGAATTCAGTGGGAAAAAAAAAATAAAGACCAAAAGCCTCATTTCTAAGATGTTACACCCAAAACATGAAAGAATTGTCTGCTAATCAGATTAGCCTCTTGGCAAGACAAAAGCAGTTTTTGCACAGCCTTACTCACCTTTGAAACATTATCTCTCACTGCCTTATGGCTAAACCACTGTGATCCGTTGTGGGCAAAGCTCTGATCAAGATTTATTTGACCCTCTTATTTCCATGTCTGTTGAGTGCACTGTCTTGAAAGCAAAACAGGTGTAAGTACAAGCTCTTTCACAATGATCTCATCAGGTCTCACAATCACAGAACACTTGTTCAACACTAAGTAGAAAAATTAAACCATCAAAACCGATTAATAGTATGAAATTATGATGATTTCTCATGGATTAAGAAAACCTTTTGGGAAAAATAATCACTATTGAAAAATGTAAACAACCATATTTTTACCTGTTTTTACATTTGTCTATTTCCCTGAAACCTTGTTAATTTTATGATGACCATTTTTGATCCAGCCTTCTTTCAATAACATTGTTGGTTCAGCATCCTCATTACATGCTCAGGGCAGCAAGAGAGCTGCAATTTTCCCCTCAAACACATTTTAGTTACCTAAATGTATCATTATTTACTTTTACTATCTCATTTTGTTGTCATGCTGAGAGGGTATAATATAATGGTAACCTCACTTGTTCCATTTTTTCTGTTGCCTGATCAGCTGAAAAAACATGATTTTAGAATAAAAGGTAAGTTACATTAGGCTTTCTCTGATTTCGGGCTCTGGTTTAATTATGCTACATTTTAAGATGCTCCATTTTCCCACTGTCCAACAGAGTAGCACTCAACACCTCAAAGCACAGACATATAACTGTGCCTCGGCTGCTCGTAGCTCCTTAATCTTAAATGCCAGAGAAAGTGCAGTTATTCTCAGACACTGCACCAAATCAGAGCAACAGAAATCCTTCTGTGCCCACCCAGCAGCTGTCCTGTACTTCCACAGTACGACCTCTCATGTAAGGGCAAGAATGAGAGAAGAATAATGAGGGCAATGAATGAGAGAAGAAATATCCCGAGTGTAGCATAGTAGCATTCATCAGACAGAGACGGCAAATTTTGTGAAGCTGGGAGAAGTGACTGTTCTCTCTTGGGTTCAATATCACCAGAAAAATTTCTATGCAATGATAAACAAAAAGTACTGAAAGAGAAGGTTACTTATAGAAAAGGACCTCTTCAAGTACCCAGAAGTGAAACAAAGTTGACAGAAAATTACAAAGCACACAGGGATGATCTGACTGTTTTCAGGGCACTGAGTACCCAGGTTCAACTGTGATCTCACGTTGCTGATAGTACCAGGTACTTTCTTCCAATGCATTTGCTGTCTTCAGATCCATAACATGGACAGTACAGCCACAGTCAATTCACAGTTGCATTTTCAGTTTCACATTTCAACTAGGTCCATGCATTTATATCCAGGTTTTACTTACGTTTGTTCTCTGCATTTAGTAGGTGGTGCCTGTAGTCCTTATTAACATGCCACAGCTTGAAAGAAAAATTAAAATATTTCCTCTCTGTGAAGCAGTATGCACCAGACTCTGCTACATCAATGCCATGGATAGATGACAGATCGTCTCAAAATATTCAACAACTTCTGTACTTACCCACAAGTGGAACTCACTAGCTGTGCTAAGGGGGTCCTGGTGGGAGGATTCTCCTGCACCCCTTGCAGAACAACAGTTCAACATTCACATCCTGCAATATTCAGGACAAGCATTTCAAATGAAGGAACAAAGGTAAGGTCTAATTCCATTTCACAGTAAAATTGGTTTCTATTAAGATGAGTTAGTGTACAAATCTCTTTCAAAGTCCTATCAGTCCATGAGTCCTATCTGTCCTGTCTGTCCGCTGTCCCATCTGTTCAGTGAGAACAATCTTTCTTCACCCTTTACCCTGCTCTGATGCTCCCCTATCCATGTTTCTCTCATGTTCCTACCTTTGCACTTCATCTCAAGTCTGAAAAAAAAATATGTAAGTAACCAAGTCAGTATTCCCAAGGAGTTATAAACCACAAATGAATACTATATTAAAAAAAAAAAGGTATATTCCAGTCATTCCTGGGCTGATCAGATTCTGTAAAACTGTTTATTAACTGGGGTATGCTCCCTGCATTAATTTTTACAGCTCCTGACCTTGCAATATGTCATGAAGGCTCCTTGTGTGCCAGTCTTTTGGTGTAAAACATAATCTAGACCTCCACAGTCTTTCTGATTTGCAATAAAAATCACACCTTTTAGAGGAAAGAAAATCATTTCTCTCTGTATTCATGGTGAAATATACAATGACTTCCTTTGAAGAAAAAAAAAAAACAATTTTTATTCATTGAATTTTTAAGGCTTTGTTGATGCAGTGTAGGATAGCAAATAATGAAGGTTATGTTAGGTGCTGCCAGAAATTTTTTTTTTTTTTTCCCCTTTACTGGAAAAATCAGTATTTTGCATGAGAGAATGGTAAAGCATATTTTTATTTGTCAAGGAAGGCAGCCTTTTGTTTCTTGTCCCCCACTCCTTTGAGGTTCTTCCAGACCTTTTGCTGTCATCCTTTACACAAAACAGCATCAAAAGTAGCATTCAAATAAAGGAAACTGCAAAAGATAAATTGCTGAAAATAAAGCCTGCTACTGGAAAATGTGGTTTCAGAGTTTCTGCAAGACTTTAAGGTTTATTTCTCTAGTGATGCAAGCCTGTGAGAAAAACTGCGGACAGACCTGTCTAATCATTTTCAAAGCTATTGCATACAAACGTGTTTTTGCATAAATATCATTCATACTTACAAAAGTTATCTTTTTAGAATCACTGTGTATCTCGGAGTGGTGTTTTTTCAATGAAGATTTAATTTCAATTTATATGTTTGCATATACGCACACAAACATTGTTTTGAATAATTTTGTCATTAGCAATTTTTTTTTTTTTATTTTCCTAGAAAGAAGCCCTAAAAATTTGTTTCACAGGATTGTAGATATTCTGTACACTTCTTTGGTTTTGATCTTTTATATGGTCCTTGAATTTCATTCTGATGTTAATTTATTTCTTTATGAATACTGAAATTGCACTGCCATCCTAGCACTATTTGTATACACCCTGTCACTACTAATAAGGAACGTCTATGAGTACTGTTGTATTCTAGCAGAATTACACTGTCATTCAAGGTGGATTGCAGAACAATTTCTGTCACAAGTACAGTCTATGAATATAAAAGAACAATAACCTCAGCCTGGCATTTGCAGAAGAGGAAACTAAATTTATAAAAGCCTTTAAAACAGCCGTAGTTCAGATTTTCTCTCAGACTGGGAATGTGGAGTTTGTTTTTTCTAAAAAAAAAACAAGTCTGAAAAGGCTGAAAATAAACTTCCTTTTTATGTCTGTTAGCATGTCCATATTTTTTACTTTATGTTATGTGGTTGAATCGAAGGAAAAAGGACTGCTCCTCTCAGAGGTTTTCCGCCGTCGCTCTGTCTCGCGAGGCGCTGATTGCGCTGTCTGCGGCCTGAGTTTGCAGGGCTGGGCTCTCTGGATGCATCTGTGTTTACATCTCTCCTGTGACCAGCCTGAGTTGGAACTTTCAAAACCAGCCCCAGTGGAGTTTAATGAAACCCTGTGTCACTGGGATCGGTTACTCCCAGGAGTCAATCCTGCTCAATTTCTACCTTCCACTGACATTTTGACATAAATAGGCAAGCAGTCCTTCTGGCCTGGAGATAGGAGGGGTGAAAAAAGTGTGAATTCAAACAGCTGTTGATAAATTGCTCTACAAGGCCTTCACTATTAATTTCTGTCAGTAGACAGTAAAATGGCAATGGCTGCTCAAACTGTTCCAAAAACAACACTTCCTGTGACAGGACAGACCACACTACACTGACAGATTGGAACTGGTCTTGTGCAATTGGCTAGCGAGTGCTATCTAAAATCATACAGCTGGTGTTGAACAGGGGTATTGTTCTCACTCCACATTACAAATATAAGCCCCACATAAATAATGAAGAGGGGATCATGCCCGCATATCTGCTCACTAGAGCAGATGAGCATTTGTAAGCTACCTCTGGCAACGTTTGTCTTTTGTGAAGGAATTTCCATACATTTCCTCCTCTGAGCCCTTCCACTGGTTTTGTCTCTCCAAGAAGGTGACACAGCCTTTAGGTTTGATTTTCTACTTGAGATTGACTTGGAACCTGTCAAAGGCAGGAGGCTGGAAGTGCTGTTAGGATACAAGTGCTAATTTTTGTTTAGCATTTTCTGAGGTCTTTGGATTGCTGAAAAGAAGATATAGAGAGGTAGACTCTGAGAACAGAAAATAATTTGGTTTGGAAAGAAATAGACAAACAGAGTTGTTCACATAGGCAGTGGATGCAGACAAAGTTGTCATACTTCCCATCACTGACTTTAAACAAAAAACAAGATATCAGATAGGATTGCTCTGCCTTCCTGTCCAGGTTTTATGTAGAGAGATGACCCACCTTGCAAGCTAACAAGCGGGCACAACTGGCAGTGGTTTTAGCACACCTATTGAAATGTATAAGATTAATGCTGCACGGTTGCAAGAAAAACCAATTCATTAAATTATTGAAGTAGTTCTTATGATCAAAGTGCTTATTAAAGAGAGAGAATTGCAGACATTAAGGATCAAAGTAAAAGGGATAAATAGCTCACTTGATATGTTCAAGGAAGATTATTAGTGCTGTATCTGACTGGGGAAATCCACCCTGCTGAGGGGTTGCATGTCAGAAAAATATCTCATTGATCCCTCAATCAGCTTGGGAGCAGCAGCTCTGTGTTACTTGTTTGGGTCTATACTGCAGTGTGTCTATAGGTTAACTCATTTTTGTGGCCCTGCCTCAGGAAGCTCTCCCTCAGAGGGCGCCGGATGGTATAGACATGCTCCTAATGCTCTTCTAAGGCTAGGTTAACATCATGCATCACTTTCAAGCAAAAGATTATAAATTATATCATAATTTTGGATATGTGCCTATCCAGACCATGAAACTGGGTGTTTTATGGAGGATTTGTTCTCTCTAAAATTCCAGCAGTCAGTAGTAGGTTGCTAATTTAAGGAAACAAATGACCTTCCCCCATAGCATAAAAGTTTAATATTGCTTTGTGGGAGGCTAAGAGGAAAAAGGAACTTGTGCCAGAGATTGTGATAGCACAGTCAGTCAGCTAAACAGGCCCATTTTCAAGTCATTCTGTGGAGCAATTTTGCTTACCCTTGAAGAAGGCCAGCCAGGTGATACAAACGAAGAAATATAATGGCCGGGATTACTTGTTAGATTGAAGCATTAGATTAATAACTGCAAAATGGAACGGACATTTACATGACTAATCTTTCATATCCATGCTATTTTAGCTGACTTTCCTGCAAGGGCTCTTTCATCCTGATTCCTGCAGCGCTGCCATTTGGCAATTGGTGTTTAAAAATGTTGCGATACCATGTGAAATACTTCCAATAACATTCTTGAAAGACATAATTTTGTTTAGTTTCCATATACTTCTTCCAACTTGTTTCAGTGTTAGAAACATTTGTATGGAAGCAAGACTTACACTTTAAGACTCTATTTTCCTAAATGTTTTACCCCACAGTAAATTCCCTAATTTGAAAATGCTGATGCCACTATCACACATGCAAATATGGTGACCTCACAGGCAAAGAATTATGACAATTACCAGCAAGTAAGATCGCATAATTCGTGCCTAGAGTCATAGTTTATCTGGGCATGTAAGTGTTCACATATAGTGAATATTCCATAGCATATTTGAGTGATATAGGACTCTCCCTTTGGAATTATTCTTTTCCTGTTACATATTGTGCATATATATTAATACATGTATATGTGTGGTGAGAAAAAATGTGGTGACTGCTATATCCTAACAGTTATTTCTTATAAAAATTATGAAGTGGTTGAAAATTACATAATATGGGCCAGAATTATGATATCCTGGATAAATTAAATTCTGTGATTTCAGGTGAAAACCAATTAATGGTAATTTAGCAACTCAAACAACAATAATTGCCCCAACTTCATATGTGCATTTCTAAAATAAATTGTAGAAAACTATGAAGAAAAACAGAAAATATACCAGTGCATTTTTTGTGTTTTAAATCATCCAGTACAACAAGTTAAAACTTTGGGAGCCTTAGTTAGAAATGGTAATTTATATGAAATAAAAGTGTCTATATCAGCAGCAGCTATTTTTAAAAATTAGGTAACAGCACTAAATTGTGTGAGAGTTCCTAGGAAGTTTCCAGTGACCAAAAGATCCACCCTGCATTTTTCATAACTGGAAAAGTTTTTCTGGGGTAATGAGAAAGAATCTTACATCCATAAGGCATAGCAAGGATAGATGAAATCAGCCTTTTGCTCCTGGAAAACAGGAAATGTGGAGCAGTCTCTCACTGCTAATCTACTGTTCCCTATTGCATTACTTAAACATACTAACAAGAGAGGATGATAAAGACACTTTTGTCAAAAATTGACTAGAGAGAACAGAAGATGAATTAGATAAATGAAAATGAAAGGAGCTTAGTTTGAAGCCATAAAGAGATTCAGTCTTGCTGTTTATTTCTGGTTTGGAAAGATAAAGGAGACAGCATTGCATTTCTCATGCTGTCAATAGATAAAAGCATAATGTTACCTTGGGATCTAAGAATTAGAGAGTGGATATGCTTACAGGTCTTCAAATATCCACTTAAATTTATGACTCTCTTGCTTATAAATACATTTGGGTAAGCAGATGAAATTTGTTAAAAGAAAATTGAATCAATAATGTTTATTCTCTCCATGATTGTCATAAGCTATTTTCCTTATTATGAAAATGTTAAAAGAACAAAACAGTGTTAAGAGCACCTGAATAACCAGTTTAAAGGTACTTCGTGGTATTGAGCAACAGATATTCACAATGGCTGAGCAGATGCTTGTTCTTAGCTTGAAAATTCTTGTTTAATTGACTTTCAGGAAGACAGCTATCTTGCTGAACCTGGAGAATGACATCATATTCTGCTTTTCTGCAAGATTTTGCATTGCTGCAGGATGTTCAGCCATTTTAGAAGATGTAACACCAATCCTTAATTTTGGTGCGGCCTGTTCTTTGTTGTGCAGTAGTGTGAATGAAATACCATCAGAAAAACAGTTACTACCTTAATAAGCAATCTTGTACGAAAAGGAAAGAGCATTTGTGTGGAGAGCCAACAAGATGATGAATTCTCAGTTTAAGTTTTTCATCCATATGTTCCTTCTGGTTCCTTCTGGTAAGGAAGACTACATGACTTTTCCCCTTCAGGGTACCCTCATTCATTGCAAAATTTGCCTGAGAATGCAGTGAGTCCACTCTCACTTTTGATAAAACTCAGAACAATGACTATTGTTGCAATACATGAACAGTTAGTTTTTAGCAATTATTTTTAACAACTATTTCAGGATTTAACCTCTCCTTGTAGTAAATGTAGCAAAGGCTGTGGTGAGAAGAGGTTCATTGCATTGTATAATTCATAACAGTTAAGGCATCCCAAAATAAAAACTATGCAGGAATAATTTCAATCTGTAGAACCAGTCTGAACTAGACCCAAATAAACAAACAAGGGCTTTGGATATTACATGCCATAAGTCATCAAGTTTGCCTCCATTAATTAGAGCTGAAAGTTCACTTTCTCCAGTGAGAGGTTGCAGTGAGTAAGAAAACTGTAATGGACATATTGGCACATCTCTGCTACTGCTATAATTAGGCAAGTCACAATAAAAGCTTGCCAAGTATTTCTCTGTTTAAAACATCATTACATCGGATCTTCTTCTGGATTTTAGGCTTTTCATCATGATTATAGAAGGCTAGACCGGAAACAGACTACTTAGGATAACAGCATGCTGCTTTCAAAGATGAGGAGGATGGGGAGGAAGGGAGCCAACTGTGCACATGCAAAATAAGCTGAATGACAAATGCTTTTTGAACATTTCCATAC
>WAAG01095939.1:0-14450 GCA_013390105.1 Tichodroma muraria
CTGTGGTTTTGGAGGTGTGCTAGGACCATTTTATTGTTGCTGCTGTTTTTTTCATGAGGATGGTAAAATACTGGGAGAGAGGCCCAGAGAAGTGGTGGGACCTCTGTCCTCAGAGGTGTTCTGGATCTGACCAGTCATGGCCCTGAGAAACCTGATCTAAATTAGATCTTTTCTGAACAGGGGGTTGAATTGGATTGGCTTCTGGACAAGCCCTTAAATGTAATTTATGATACTGTGAGACATGAGTAGGAGGGAAATACTTGGCATCTCTAACCTAATTTCCAAACTAATAGAGAGATAGAGAGATCTCTATCTAAAATATTACCCATTTAAAAATAAATGCACACTGTCAGGATGATAAAACCTCTGGTTCAAAGTTCAAAGCTGTTATGAACATTAGCATTTCTAACAGGGACATACACATAAAACCATCTTGAATACTTAAACTAAATGGAGAAAAAATTCAAGCTAAATCTGAACAGGAAAAGAGGGAATAAATAGGTAATTGACCTGGTTTTCTTTGCCCTAATCTTAAGGCATCTTTACTGGTACCAGATCTAAGGGAAATCTTCCCCTCGTCTGCAACAAGCTTCATTTTTCTTAAAATGCCATCATATCTGGGAGGCATTTAGGAGCAAACTTGACATTCTGAAACCATATGCATTCACAAGTGAAAGAGAAACAAATAATAGTGACAACCAAACTGTGAACAGCTATTAACATCTCTGGATATTGTGAACTCTCTTCAGACAAGCCTGAACAAGAATACGTTTGGTGTTTCAGTTATTTAGCTGCTCTCAGTTTTCCACAATTCTGGCACTGTTACGCCCCTGTGATATCACTTGACTCCAAATAAACTAAATTTGCTGTAATTTGCACCTATAGCTTTTGGCTCCAATGATTAAAGCATGTCATTTTAAAAAAATCAGAGCTAAATGGGATGAATGAAGATACCCATTTATAGCCTAATAAAAGCATCTTAGATATCCAAGTGCAAACACAACCTTAGTGCAAATTAATTAGCAATGTTTTACACAATAGGTTTACAGATAGGAACCATTTCCTTTTTTAAATCTCCCTCCTGCCTAGTTTCTTTAACTCTACTTGACATTCTTATTTATTTAGTATGACTGGATGGCCTAAAATGATAGTTATTCTGAAAACCAAAGACAATTAGGACAGCAAGACATCAGCAACAAGACCAGAATGAAGGAACAAAGAAACTAAAATGGAAGAACATAAGGTTTGGTTCAATTCACCTTTCTCTCCCTCTCTGATTCAAGTCTCTTATTTCTCCAAGATAATACATTCTTCTCACATACTCTCTTGATAAGCTTTGAAGTTGTAGGTAACTCCAAGACAGAATATTTGTGTATATGCAACAAGAAAGCAAGAAAATATCCTGAAAAGGCTTGTTTAAGTCTTTCTGTGTGCTGTGCACGTGTCTTTACCAAGGTGCCAACAAATATGTAGCAGAAGTGCCACAAGGAAACAAAAATATGGTTTTAAGTTGCTGTAACACAGCAATAACTTCTTTGCAAATATGAAAACTCACTGAGAAATTAAGAGTATTATGCAATATAATTACTTCTGGGTTACTATTTGCATTTATACTTTTGTCACCGAAAATACATTTTTGCTATTCTGCACTTCAATCAAAACAGAGATGTCTGTGGTCAACAGAAGTTGGTGACAAACTAACTCCAGCACCCAAAATATTCTGGGTTTTCTGTAATCCTGAGGAAAACAGAGCAATTCCTGTGGCTGCTCCTCCATGGGTCAGATGGAGACCCCAGAGTTTGTGCCACTGACATTCCTCCGTGCTCCCGTTCCAGAGGTGCGGGAAATGGAAAAACACCCAACCTGCATAAGGAGGTCTGGGGAACACAAAGTCTTACAGCAGGCGGGTCATGGAAAGGGCACCAGCAAAATAAAAGGGACAAAATGCAGCAAAATCAGAAAGTAAACTGGGATGGAAAATGTCTAAAACTGGTTAAGAAAGGTCTTTCTCTGAACTTGACTATACCTTTGGATTCTTCTCTGAAATGATAGGTACACAGAATTTTCCTAAAACCCAGATGTTGCTGAAGCCAAATAAAGAAAAATATCCTTTTCCTGCCACTCTTTCCTCCAAGGACATGCTCAAAACATGCTCAAAACCCAACTGAAAATTCATAGGGGATCTAAAGGGGTGCATATGAAAAAGATATTATTTAAGCATTCTTTCTACATAGGAAAATGGACATGAAATTTTATATTTGCGATTTATTTGGATTACAAAACTGAGCAGGCAACGAGAAGTTGGACAATGCCAGACAAAATAGGTGCTGAGAACTTGCTCTTACTTTTTTATCCAAGTTCTAACAAGCAAGGATCTAACAGTAACGCTTGTGTATTTCCCTCCACCACATCCTATTTTCTGTGGCTGTTAGTAGCTGGAAGAAGCCAGTCTCTGTCTTCTCTGTCTCCTTGGAATGTGTGCCTCATTTAAATGCAGAATAAAGGAGAAGTTTCGTTTTTTCTTTCTTGCATGTTAATTGCACTGATTGATATGACACCGGTCTTCATGCTTTGTACTTTCTTTTATTACCTCCTAAAAGGAGTTGAACTCAATTTAAAAAGCCCTGAGATAAGGCCATGGTAACATTGTAGAGAACAAAAAACTTGCAAATAATACCCTGGCTCTGGGCAAAAGGTGTGTGGGGCATTTTATTTCAGTGCAACTAGTTGTTCAGTCTAGTCCAGACATTCCTGATAGTAATGAATATTCTGCTATATTTCATCTTTAGTCAATAATAGTTTGACTCATCTTTATGCAGAAACCTTGGTTATTAGGTAAAGCCAATATCCTCATTACTACCATGAATAATTTTAGGTATTATCAGTAAGAAGAAACAATCAGCAACATTTGAAAAGTAAGATTTTTTCCTCAGGGTGAAATCCAATTTCCTTCTTATTTTATGTATGAACTTATGTACATAGATAATGCATATGCTTAGAACTCTTTTATTTAATGGGTTCACTGAAAACTCAGGTGTTTCTGGCAAAGATTCAGAAAATCAGAAATTTATGTACATATTTACTTGAGATTGCATGGAACATTTTGCTATTGGAGAAGGTTCCTTTGTGCCTTTTAAAGACTTTTGTATTCCTCTCCTCCCATACTCTTAGTTTAAATTTAAATGCAGGCACCAACACCAGGGATGCAAGCTGTTTCTGTCCCTGATTTCATAGGAACGCTTTAAGCACCTGTTGGAAAATGTGATCCCAACTAAAGCCTGGATGAAAAGCTGGCCCTAGAATCTGTCAGGAAATAATATTTTAGCTCCCACATCCCTGAGAAGCTCCATTGCAATGTGGTTCTGAAAGCCAATGGCCCAAAGCCTGTTCACCCCAATGGGAGACTTTTCAGACTCTACTGCGCTCTCGGTTCGGGCTCAAAAAGCTGAATTTAAAGGTCTTTCAAGACAGAATGTCACTCTAGTGACAGCATTATCCCAAATTCTGCCCTCCCCCAAAACACCAATGCAATGCACATTTAAACACCTGAGTTGATGATAACTGCTGCAAATTTCAATTCCAGAATACGCGGATTGTCCCACCCGGCAAATGCTGATTATTATTCTCATCTCCAAAGAGAAGCTCTACATATAGAAATGGAAAACAGTTATTTTCACACTGATTATTGAGTCACGGTAATTACATTTCATGTGGGAAATATTTTATGTCTAATTCAAGTTGTGAACGATTATGTGTGCCAGTTATTAGGATGTGCACCAGTTGGGGTGGGCTCCTGATGCATCACACACTTCTTACAGACATATTCAAACTGAAAAAAAATTAACAAAAAAATATGACTTCTGATGATATGCAAAATACTGAATTTTCAGATCATGAGAGATTACATTTCATCATCTGTTAATTTTTATGGAGGCTAGAAGCTGATGTGTCAATGTTCTTCAAAGAACATGGAAAATAAGTTCCAGATTCTGAAGTATGTCATTGTAATGTTCCAATAAAAGTGTAACATTTTAGCATTCTCAAAGCATTTTTTGAGGAAAATGATGCTAGACTCTTGTTCTCAGTCTGTTCAAAAACTATGGAAGCTGAGGTTTGGATCATCTTTTTCACCAACAGACTAATTCCTTGATGATTTGCCCTTCCCAGGAGAAATGAATTATTGTTCTAGCAGGGCCCACATGTTGGCCCATGGGGAGTGAAAGTTAAGAGCTGAATGGCATCATCATAAATTATAATTAATAATTAATGGTTAGTGATTAATAAAAACAACAATAATAATAATAATAATATTTCCTGTGCTCGGCTTTATAATCTAGCTGTATCTGCTCCAATGCAAAAAGCTGCCCAAAAATAAATCTTTTCTGTCTTCTTAGAAATGTGGATGTCAAACTAACCTGACCTGTGGGGACACATCCAGGCTGTGATTCCAATAAGGCCGTGCTTAGCTGGAGAACTGTGTTGTGCTCAACTGCTTTGGAAAACAAAAAATATTTCTGGGAAAAAAACAAGAGAATGCAACTGAAAGTTATTTCAGGGGAACCAGCCTCAAAAGTCAAACCTGCACACAGAGAATTGGAGTGTGGGGGGAATCCTGTGATCTGCTGACATGCCATATCCATGATTTAGTCCAACAGCAAGGGCCATAATCATTCCTTGAGGCTGTGGCAGGGCATGCTGGGGAGCTGAGAAACGCGAAAAATGAGAGGAAGCTGATCTTTAGATTGCCTTCCCTTGGGCCAGTTTGCCAGGCTGGGTTAGATCACTCTCTGGTGACAGATGGCTGCAGCCCCTGCAGGGCCAAGAACCCGAGCCAAAAGTTCAGGGAAGTCCACGGGAGGGTTTGCGCCGCATCGCGTGCCGCGGGTCCGGGCAGCTGCACTCCGGAGAGACAGCGAGCACAAGGAGGCTGAAAACTGCTCCCAAGAGTTCCAGGCTGAAGAACTGCCCTCCCTGAATCCCAAAATCCAGCCCTAGTGGGAGCTCTAATGGTTTAGAAGAATTACTGCAATGAAAGAGGAAAATGACTGTTTATTTCTGCAGACTGTTGATTGCCACACTGCAACCAAGTCTAGACCTACACACCAGCTGAATCCAAAATATGCCTGGTGTCTTACAGGACATGCTCCCTCCATCCTGTGTTCCACATCCTGTTCAACTGGGTTTTGGCAGTTTCAAATAAAAATGATTAAAAGTATGACAAATTAATGGTTTGGGGAAGCAGAAGATTGCCTCGATTTGGGACACACACATCAAGAAAAAGGAAAGAGATCTCCTTGTAGGATTCTTGTTAAATTCCCAGTCGCTCCACACTTTCTGAAGGCTGCAGTAATTTTATTGCTGCTGCTTCTAGAAATTGTGATCCAGTGGCAGTTCTTATCACCTAACATTGGCACAGCTACATCTGATAATGTTGCCTCGGAAGACAGCAGTGAGAGGCAAGTAGGAAACACCTACAGCAATCATTTGGATCAACTGTTTCCCAAGAGTTTCTTGCAAATATGTATCAACTATTCTGTACAAGCCAATGATAGATGCTGCTGAGAGGAATTGCTTTAAATCCTTTCAGAAAAGAAAATACATAATTTCGTTATTTGAAAAGATAAGAGGTAGCTCAACAGAATATGCAGGGAAAAACTAATAAAGGGAACACTCAGTGCAACGTTGACATAATTATCATTTGCTTTTTAATACTGTACAGTCATATAAACACAGCATGTTCTCAGCTAAGTACAGAAGTTTGTTGAGAATAAAAGTACATCTGATTTCCTAATAAATTAGAAGACTAAGGAACTCCTTTAGGAAAAAAAAATCAACAGAAAAAAGACCTTGCAGTCACTCTTAGATGTCAAATACCATTAAATACAACTTTGTCTGTTGCTAGAGAAGATAAAAGCTGTATTTAAAAGCCTTGCCAAAAATGTCCTTTTCAGTACTAATTAGCATCAATGGTCAAAGCCGCTAGAGCAAAAGAAGAACAGAGAAAGGGAGGACAAGAGAAATAAGTACCATCACTGACACTAACAGGATTTTTTTAAGCTTTGTCTCATGATACATTAAAGGATATTTTTCTTTTAATATAATGTCCTAAGCTTACAAGTGCTACGAGCAGATGCCCTTCTCAATCTGCATTAAAATCAAGTCTAAAGGCACACACAGAAGAGCAACAGCAGAAAGTGCCTCTTCCCACTGTTTACCCAGATGAGAAATTAGCAGTTCTACAGCGTAAAATGAAGCTCAGACCTCCTTGTTGTGTTTGAGAGCACTTCTGGCTTCTACTTCAGGACTTTTCAGCCCATTCTCTGGATCAACAGGAAAAAACTGGAGCACAGTTGAAGAGAGTGAGTCCACCTGACTGTGTGGATTTTGTCTTAATGATCTTTACAGTCCCTTGAGTTTTATAGCATCTCAAAAAAGGAAATTTTACTGTTGCAGCAATGATATTCATCGGGATTTGCAACAGGTTTGCCTTTCCCAGCTTTGGCTGTGCAAAACAGCCCCTTATTGACAATGAAAGCATCAGAGGTCAAGAGATGCAGGAGTTTCTCATGTATCAAAGTGGAAAGTAAGTCATCAGGTCTGTTCTTCCACAGTGCCAAAACCAGCTTGGTCTTATCTTTTCAAAGTTCTGGGGGCCAGGCTGTGCATTTGTCTTCCTTCCCTGTGCTACCTCCAACAACCTGGCACAGCTTAAAAAATAAAATTAATCATAGCAATCCCCCCCCCCCAAAAAAAAACCATCCCAACCAAACAAACCATAAAAACCTCCAAACACCTGAGTCTTTTCACTTCCATGATCACTTCAATTTCACTCAATTCCATAGTTTAATTTCTTTCAAAAATACAGTCCCTGCTCACTTCTCATCCACACAGTTAAATCTGGAGCAACGATGGGAGTGCTGCATTTCCATGGGTATCATGGGTATCAGACATGAGGATTCCTACATTTCATAATTACTGCCAACTCAAAATATGGGTCAGAGCCTAAAAACTGATTAGCCCCTTGAGCTTTTCATGTCTCTTCTTGTCATGAGTGGCATGACAGGGGAAGGAGAATAAACAACCCTCCCCCTCACACTCAGCACACAGCCAGCCTGGAGCACTGAACCCTGGATGCACAGGCTGGGAACAGCATTGCCATAACAGATACACCAGCTTCCCAAATCCAACCTGTCATTCTGCTTCAGTCCTTCCCACGAGGGGATCTTCTCTCACATTCCTCTCAGACTGACCATGCCCCAAATTCTGTGAATCACTGCTAAATGATTCAACCAAACTTTCCTAAGTTGAAAGCCCGGTTTGCCCTCAGCATCCTGCCAATATTTGATTTATTCCTGGAAAAATCATCACAAGTACAAGCCTACAAATAGTAGGCCTTAGACTTGGGCATCTTTTCATTATGGACAGGATCATATTAGACTGTTCACCTCACGCTGAAGAGATGGAAATGGTTTTGCTCCCTATCAGTCTTGTATGACAATCAGTGAATTAATGATGAGTTGTTCAACTTTTGAGTCTCTTTGTGTTTGGGATTCCAGCTGCAGGGATGTTCATGCAAAGAAAAGAGGGGTTTTCTTTGTATTCTGAAAAAAGGTGATCCAAAGGCCCATGGAACTCATTTTTAGGAAATGATCTTCAGTGTATGAAGTGCAATGAAGCCAATCTCTTTCCACGTAATGAAAACTAGAATTGACCAACATCAGCATTTCCACAGCAAACAGGCACAGTGAGGTACAGCACGTGAACAAAATTTTTTAGCATGCATTATGTTTCTGAAGAGAAAGTTTACTTGCACAGACTTGCACTTACTACATATACTCATTAAATCTTCCACTCAACACGAGACACAAAAAATCAAAATGCGGAGGAAAAAAAAATTAGGGTTGTTTTGTTAAGACAGAAAAAAAAGACTTTTACCTCAAAACAGAAAATTCCCACTTGAATGAAAGTTTATGGTATTCCTTTTTTCATTTAAGTCATTGATCTCTGCAACTGCCATGACAGGAAATTATATTATTGCTTGATGTTCATTTTCTCCTAATTATCAATGCTGTTCCATTGGACACCTCCACCTTGTCCCAGGAGGCACAGACACAAGGAATCCAAATTGCTGCTTGGCAAAGCGAATGCCCCATCCACATCTCCATGGAAATTGAGCTTCTCTATCAGAAGCAGAGCCTCAAATTGCTGCAGGTTAGTTTGTACAAGCAATTCCAACCCACATGGGATGAAGAGAAGATTAAAGCAGAGAATCCCTAGTTCTTCCTGTGTAAATGTGTTTTGCTTCACATCTAAGGTTCACTAGGAAGGGCTGGATGCAACACAAGAGGAGGAATCGGGAAGGCAACAGGAAATTTTCCTCTCCAGCGTGTCTCATGCAGCCTCAGAAATACTTTCTGACAGCTCCTCATGTGTTGAAGAGGAATTCTTCTATGTGCAATCAGCAAGGGGGTCTCTGTAGATGCAGGTTGGCATATGGTATCTCAAATTTCTCAGTGACAAGTGGCATGTTAGCAGAGCAACAGAGTAGCAGGGAAAAAGACGTTTTGCTAATCACTCCCTGTTGCCCACACCCTCAGGCAGAATCATATTGCTTTATGCAGATGAGCTCATAGCAGTTTCTTCAATTTAGCTTTTATATAAAAAAGTGCCAGTTCCTAACGCTGTGTCAACAGGCACCCGAGGGCCTTCCACTTTACATTGCAAGTGTATTACTATTTAAAGATGAGCTTTTAGCTTAACATCATTGCTTGCCTTCAGAGTTTAATTACCGCCCTCCCCATGAGGCCCAGTGAGCCATCCACTCCTCCCACGGGAGTTCTGCCTGGCAATGATCTTTAACTAAATAAGTAAATGCCAAATAAGCGCTTCTTAAAGATGCAGCGGCTTGTTCCCTGCCCAGCTCTGATGCTGCAGAAGCCAGGCTCTGGTTTGGGTCTCCCTGGCAGCAAGCCATGTTGAATTTGGAGGTCTCAGTTATAAGTCTCATCTGGCTGATATAAACTAGAAAGGAGGATTTCAAAAAACGGAAAAAAAAAAATTTCCTTCCGCTGTGTCTTGTGTTCAATTATCCCACATCATTGCCTATAGGGAGGCACAAATTATTGAAACAGAAGACTATTGTACCCAGTTGTGTCTCACAACATTCTATACAACCTGGATTTCCTACAATACTCCTCCAAATTATTTTCCCACATTTCTTTCCACCACCTCTATCTGCAGGATTAGAAGATTTGTATTATGAAAAAACTCATTCCCTTGAAACAGTTATCCAAAACTTATAATGGGTCAACATAGATGGACTTAATTCTGTAACAATTCAAGCTACTGGACCAGACAGAGGCAAAAGACTCAACAGTGTCCATAGGAAGAGGAATTTAAACAGACTTCTATTTTTAGATAAAAATTGGTGCAACCAGGTGTGGTTTCAGAAATAGGGGTGTACTACAAAGCAGCTACAGTAAAAATGATCCCAACTCTTGGAACCCTATACCCAAACAGTACCAATCTGTACTTCAGGCCAGCATCCACAGCTCTGACTGAGCTGGAAAGGAGCAGAGCAGGGATCTGTCTCGCCTGATCTCTCTGCTAACATGAAAATAACCCACTTTGGGCAGATCCCACCAGAGCAGGTATCACACCATCAGACATGGGCTGTGCTTTCTGAGGCACTGTTCAGCACACATTGCAAATGATAATAAAATCACATTTTGTATGTGCCTCTTGGAGTTGTCCCTGGCTTGAGAAACAAAATTCAGGCCAGAGTGGCTTTAAAGAACAGTGGGTCTGAAATTAAAATGAAGTTTTCCATCAAAATTATATAAACATAATGGTTTTTTTTGTAAAGTTGCAAGAAACCCCTTTCTTCCTCTGTGTTTCAGAATATAAAGTCTCTAATCATAATTTTCTGTACCAAATAAAAGTACTTCTATTTAACCTAGAGAGGGCAAAATACTGTTTTGTTTGAACATCAGATTGGAAAAACATGAGCATCAAGTAAACGGAGTGCACAACATCACCATCTTCAGAAGAGAGCAGAAAGCTGCAGTTTCTTGCAGGCTCCCTATGAATTATGGATGTGGCAGCAGGCCTCTGGCAACATTTTGCTATAATGTTAATTTTTCTCTTTTTTGATTTTCTGTTATTTGTATTTATAAGGAAAGCTGTCAAGCATCAAAACCCAGGAATGTTCTTAAAATATTTGCTTGGTCTCTGAAGGTGTGAGCTGCAGCTGAATGAAACCAGTGCTTCCTCATCTTTAAGCTCATATTTTTATATTGTTTTCCTCGCCAGGGCACCTGAATGTTTTAGAAACGTGACCATTCCTTCCTTTGAAAACACTGACTAAAATGAAAACCAAGCACATATTTCTCCACCTGTGCGTGTTGCAGGGTTTGTTTAACTGCAACCCTGCAAAGCCAAGCCAGGTAAGTGATTTCTCCTCTTTTTAACTTTTCCTTAGACAAAATCATTCTGAATAATTGAGATGGACATGGATACCACTTTCTGTATGTCTTTTAAGCTCTGAATGTTTTTATTTACAGGAATTTTGTCTAAACACTGTCTTTGCCCATTTCTTTGAGAAGATCCTTAACTGGCAGATTTGGAGAATGGCATCACAGCAATGGCTGTGCTGGCAGAACCCTTCCTTGAACCAGGCTGCAAATACTGAGAAATATATCCAGGTACAGGGATCCTGGGCTCAGATCAGCCATTGCTTCTCTCCCCCATGATATTCAGCTTTTGAATAAAAAATATAATAAGAGAAATTGCCCCTGAGTGTGTTGTCACTTAGGGCTTCTCTCTAATTTTGTTCCCAAGGCATCGATTTCTGTGGGTTTTATCTCTGTGGTTTATCTATGGCTGAAATAAATGCTTCTTAAAGCCTGCACTCGCCACTTCAAGGGAGCAGGACCAGAGTGAAAGGCTGGAAAAAATGCTGGAGGTGAGGAGAAGGTTGATGCTTGATGCTGATTCTAAAGGGACAGGTGGCTTCCCTCACGCTGCACGCGTTGAGACCTGGAGCTGAGGAACGCACAGGGACAGTGCAGCCAGCAGGAATGCCCAAAGTAGCAGGCAAGCCAGGAGGAGACCTTCGACCAGCACACCTGAAGACTGCCACCATGGATGCCTGCTGCTGCAGAGCACCAGTGGAAAGTTCCATATTTTCTGGCCTTTAAGCTCCTGCCAGTGTGGAGAGATGCCAGGAGAGGGCAGGGAGCAGGGAAACCCCCAGCACAGCTTGTTCCAAATGATCTTGGCTGTTTATCCGTGGACTGCCCTCTACTGACTCCTTCCCTAAGCAACTCCCTGCTCCTCTCATCCAGGAGCACAATTAGCAATCCAGAGCTAATTGTGTTTTACTTGTTATTAAATCACTGACGTCGGAGAACTTAGAAAAGCGCCACAAAGTTCCTCTTGTATCAATGCTGCAAGTTAACAGAGAAAAATAAAATCAAATAGTCCCTTAAATTTTGATGTCCAAGCATTAAAGAACAGGACCATCAATTAATAATAAATACTGTTGTCTTTAGCTTAAATTTTGCTTCATCAGAAAAGATAGCCTTCAACACCTGCAACAAAGGGCACCAAAAAATGTTTTGAACAGGAGAACTAATTCAGCATCAGCTTCTATTATCTTAGGTAGTTTATACCTTCTCAGAGGGTACCCATCAGTCCCAAGCAAAATACCAGCTCAGCTACAAATAAAGACCAAGCCAGAAGTATTTGTTGAAGGAGGCTGAAGGGGGACAGGACTATCTACAGTTAGAGGAGCAAATAAATACTATAGAAGTGCTGTACTTCTTTTACCAGCTTAAAATATCTAATTCATAGATTCATGGCAAAGTGGATTTTTGAATCCTACCACAACCTCCCATCCTTCTTTGACACAGTTAGAAGTGTTTCACAGCCTTTCCACTTCTACATTTTCTCGTGTCTGTGTTTTCAGAACAGAAAGACAGAACTTCCTAAAAAGATGTTGGCAAGTGAGTCATTCCGGGAGTTTGCAGCTATTTTCTCCACATTAAATAATCATACTGAATTCCCACATGTTACCCAAACCCTTGACAGTGCTATTCCAGCTGTAAAATCAAACTTCCCCTGTGCAACAAGACCCTTCTTTGCATGGTTAAATGAAAGCAGCAAGTTATGCCATAAGCAGCACAGACTGAAGAGATGGATGCTGCTACAGAGCCTTCCCACAGATTCATTCCTGCTCTAAATATGATAATAGTATTATTTCATGCACATACTGTAATCACTGAAATATGTCAGTGATCTGTAAACTAGCATTAAAGATCAGATAAAACCAGATTTCTTATGTTTCAGACATGGATTACTGTTAAAATCCAACCCGGAAATTGAAGCAATCCTAAGCATCTTTTATTTTTTTTCTTTTTTTTTATCAACATTACAGCTCCAAACCATCTGTACTTAATTGTAAGACAACAAATTGTCTAAAAACCAGCGAGGATTAAGAGGACAAAGCTTCTTATGGACTGTTTATATTAAAGAAACTTAAAGACTTCTAAGATCACAGCACTTCTTCTGCACTTGTTTTATTTCAGTTGAGCCCCCGTGTTCATCTTCCAAAATGGAAATACATAGAGCACATTGATCACTGCCACAGCAGCAGTAAAGAGGTTTATCAGGGTCTTAAACTTTGATGAGAAATCCGCTGGTAGCTTAAGAGCTGGCTGACATTTACCCCTGAAGTTCATGCAGGGCAAGAAGCCCAGCTGCTGAGCCCCAGTGCTCCACTGACTCCCAGAACTGGAGGAATTGGGCCAGTGGAGTAGGGTGGGAGGCATTTTGCATGTCATGTTTCTCGTGGAGCTGAGCAAACAATTTCACTTTTGTGGAGTGAGGGACAGAGATTTGGCTGCTGCTGGGTGGGAGAAATTAAAGTGCCAGTCACCAAAAGGGTCACCCAAGGGTCTTTGGTGTGGATTCATCTCTTCCTGATGAACAACTTCAGTGTCCTGAGCACCTCCAAAATGTTTTGGAGTGTTGTGCTCGTTCTGCTGTGCTTGCATTCTTTTCAATTTATTCCCTTTGCTAGCTGTGATTTGTTTCAATCACTGGCTAGAAAGTAATACTGTGCAATTAAATAACAATTCATGAGATGAAGAACCAGCATCGACCTGTCAAAGTCAACACTTTGCCCACCTGCCAACTGCAGCTCTCTTCATTAAAGCAGCACTTGGAGCGTCTCCCAAAGAAATCCATATCTGCAGAAGGAAAAGTCTGCACATCTGCCAACAAAAACTTCCTTTTAGGGCTCTTTCTTCTTGTCTTTGAGCTCCTCTTTAATTTCTTTTATTCTCTTAGATCTCTTAGAAAAGAGATTCTTAAAAAAAAAAAAAGAAATTCAAGCTTCTCTAAAACACATCAAAAACTCTGAAAAAGCTCTTAGTGGCACATCTCATGGGACTTCTTATGCACCAAACGAAATGCAGATACTTTAAAAATAGCTGGTAAAATATTTAAAGTTGAGTGAGATGTTACAACTAATAATAATCCACTCGTTAAAATAAACATCCGTATTTTTTATACAGTAAGGAATAAGTAATAAGGAATTGGGTGCCAGGCACACACGCTGCTCTAAATGGTTTGTCCATTTTGAAGAGCTAGGGGATATTGCTGAGTCCAGATTAAAAGTTTTTCTTCAGCACTTTTTTTTTTATTAACGGTCAATTTTTTATTTTTAACACAAAAAGGTCAAATCTCATCTAGGACAGTCAGTAAACAACACCATCTCTACATTTTGTCAGTTAAAAGATACATCTAGGGTGATTATGTTAGAGGTTCATGCAAGTAAAGATCACATCCTTTGTCCCCTCCTCAAATTCTTTCATTGCCAGTTGTTATTAACGTCTCTATTTTCATTCCAGCTTCTTGCTTTTTAATAAATTAGCAAAAAATAGAGCAGAGCCATTTCTTTGATTTTTAATTTTTTTTTAAAGCAAAGGTAGCTCTACAGCCTTACACTTAAAAGTTATTTTTCTTGCAATTTGAGAAGATGACAAAAAGAAAAGTTACAGGTATCCAGTCTCATGTATCCCTCTGTATTGAGATGAAGATTATTTCAGAATTAGTGCTGTCCTTAAGCCCCTCTGACTTACTGGCTTTGCCAGCTCATAAATCCAATTAAGATTCCAGGCTGAATTTTAAAAGCTGAAGAGTCAATGTGTAAATCTACAAACAGCACGTCCTTGAGGGCAAATGCCTGTGGCCTCATAACCTCCTTGTCTCAAATGAAGCTGTTTAATTTGATTTTTTTATCCTCTTTTATACCTATACACATGTCTAGCTGTTCTTAGAAGTAATCTTTTCTAAGCAAATTCACATAGATGTGCTAAAAAAAGTGCATGTCCATACCTCCTGGGCAAGATGGGACTTTCTGAATGGGACAATTCTGTAGAATCATT
>WAAG01096014.1:0-10243 GCA_013390105.1 Tichodroma muraria
TGCTTACAGACGTCACCTTTTAAAACGAACAGTAAAACAAGCTTCCTTCATCTATAACAAAAATAAAACTGAAGGTGGGGCTGGTCAGGGTATGAAAGATGAAATCCTTATTGACAAGTTGAATGAAAACTCATTTACAGAGAAAACAGATATAACCGCATCAACAGCAGTTTGTCCACCTTCTTATGATCGTGTAATAAGGCCAGTCAAAGAAAAGCATGAAAAGGAAGATAAAGATGGTCAGAAATAAGAGCGAATAGCAAGCAAAATCATATATGTGCGAAGTAGTTCATAGCTGTAAGGATCATGTGTTTGTGTCAACAGGACTCCTGAAGGAGGTCTATGCCAAACTGACAATTTTTACAAATATACTGTACATTAAAGGTCAGTGCCTATTAAAAGACAGTGACCCCTTGTCAGTGACTGTGACTGTGATAAGAAGAAACAACCTTGACAGGAGGTTACTGTTCTCACTACCAGCTGACACTGCTGAAGAGGAGAGAAAAAATGGCTACACAGACTGTAGGGACCAGTTAAAGGGGTGTGAAACCAAGTATTTGTGTGTTTAGCATAAAACAATATGGTACCTGTATCCACTGTTTGCATTTCAACTGCCACATACTTCATATTTTTACAAAATCTGTGTTGGTGGATTCATCTTGTTTTTATTCATATGTTGTTTATTATATGTGACTATTTTTGTAAATGGGGCTTCTGTTGGGGAAGGGAATTAAGTACACCTTTACAGGTACAAGGGCCAGGTGTTCTATTATACAACTAATATACACACAGAAATTATTTGCATGAAGGCATGCTGCACTTATAGATCATGCATGAAAATAACATTAAGTCATAAAGAACAACAGATTTTTTTAGCACAGTGCTTCTGGAAAGGAATAACAGATTTTGAGGTGCTTAATTAATGTATTCATGTTGTATCATATTCAAACAAGTCTTAGTATGCCTGTAAAGTCCTCTACAACTCACAAGAATAGTAAATATGTTTTATTTTTTGCACAGACCATTAAGTTTCAGAAAGTGCAAACTTCTTCCAAGGTCTGGAGTCACAGATTTTGTCTTTGTCAAATGTCTTTCTGCATACAAATACTAAATGAATCTGCCTCAGCCCACCAAATTGATCAAAAAGAGCCCTCTATAAAGTTGTTCTGCTTTATCCTGCAGTATTGTTTAGCCATCTTCAGCTCTCAGTAAGGTTGATGTTGTACACGTTAATGAAAAGCCCTCTGCTATGTAAATAATTTTTAACCTGTGGTGCATGTTTGAGCAAACAGATAATGACTTTAGCACATTTATTGCATCAAATATGTACCACAATAAGTGTAGTGTGCAAGCAGTCAACAGGTAAAATTACATATTATCTACCATTATAGATAGTTTGGATGCAATCAATGCATGTTTATATTGCCTATGCTGCTATTCCTTTGACTGTCCAGGATTCTTAAACATGGGAAGCCATACATCAGAGCTAAATGAAATAAGCTACTCAAAAAGACCTCATTCCTCCATACCGTTAAGCAATATTTTGCAGCTATTTAGGAGCTTATTTGGTTTACATTTCTGAATTTTCAGTGAAAAGCATATAGTGTATATCCAAACTGTACAGATGTTGAAAACTACTAAACCTGTTGAAAATAATGTTAGGATTTTATAAGCAAATATAAATACTGTAAAAATCATTTTATTTTATTTTTCAGCATTATGTACATAAAACAATAACTGAATTTTATCTTCAGGTTGATGTCACAACATTTTTGTTACTTTCAGTCCATAGCACTTTTTCACAGAAGAACTCAAGAGAACAAGATATAACTGAATGGATAACTGTAGGACCTGTTTTTTTACAATATTTGCCAACATATAAATAATTTCTGCGAAATAAGTTCATAATTTGCTTCTAAAAAGCTAAGGTTTTTTTATTTTCTTTTGCAGTTGGGAAATGGTCTAAAGTTCAAATTGAATGTCTTAGCAGTGCCTGCATTATAAGTTCTCAGATACAACTTTTCTTTCAGAGAATCCTGAATCTTTTCTCATATTTATTCACAGATATATTTTTTTTTTCATTCATACTGCACTAGAACAGTTCTAAATGTTGTCTAGGGTCCACGATATTTTTTCACAAAGAGAAAGTAGCAAAATTGTATAATCCAATCCATCAGGACATTTTATGTTTCTTACACAGGAAAATTAAATATAGATTACTTTTATTAAAATTATTGACTAAATCTGTATTAGTGAACTGCATGCAGGAAAATGCTATTACCCTAACTGATGCTAAAGAACATTATTAATGCGTCAAAATAATAAAGATTAAATTTTTTATTGTACATTCCTTTTGTGTTTATTATCTGACATTAATATAAAAAGGGTATGCTTTTAAACCACAGAATGAGAGGATATTGAAAAACTTTGCAGCAGCTATACTGTTCTTCCATGTAAGAAGATCCTTGGGACTTGCTTGTTAGTCACTAATTAGGATTTTCTTATTTAATGTGTGTTAGACAGTGAGCATGATGCTTCTGCATATATGAATAGCTCTGCCCCGAGTGCCTTCATGCAGCAGCTCCATGCAGTGGGGTGCACAGCCATTGAATACCAGAGCTGCCCTGAGTGTGTCCCAGGAGGCTCAGAGCAGTCACAGGAGTGAGAACTGAGCATTCAAGAGTTTACAAAGACAAAATGAGGACAGAAAATAGTATTAGATTCATGACATTCCCCAGCTTGGCTTGAAAGCCAGTTTATTCTTGCTGGGTGCTGTTCACAAACAGGCTACAGAAAAGGTGAAATGGTGTTGGAATTAATAAATCATTGGTCTTTTCCTCAGGAATTTTAAAAATCTCTCTGGAAGCACCCCATTCCTAGAAGCAACTCATTGTGGATACCAATAGGGGAAAAAACAAATGCATCTGGAAAGTGGGCCTGTTCCTTATTCTTTATCAATTGCTTCAGTGAATTTCTGAAAACATTAATTTTACATGCTTACATAATTTTATATTGCATTCCTCTACAACTTAAAATGAAAACACTCATAGGTGAATACTGAACTTAATATGAAACCAGTTGATGAGCAGTTGTAGTCTGTATGCTTGCTTAGTGGCTAAAGCAGAAATAAAATTTCATAGCATTTTTCCTGAAATTCATCAAAAATTTTTCAAGGGAGGGAAATTTTTCTCTGTAAAATTGTTGTGAAATACATTATGAAAAAGGAGGTCTACAACTTTGGTTCAAAATGCCTAAGTATCAAAATGAAAAGTATTTTCAGATTAATATGCGGGCAAAACACGTCTTAAAGGGTTACTTTAAAAAGTATGTAAAAAAACCCAACTTGTTTCTCCTACCTCTATCAGGTTTTAAATGTTACAGAAGCCGAAACGTTGCTTCAGAACAAGTCAAGAAGAACCTAAATATAGCAGGACATTCAGAGGACTGTTTTGGCCAACAAGGAAACCCGAGCATGCTTATTGCATGGTGTTTCTTTGGCCCCTTCCCGATGCTGGGCAGAAGATGTGACAAAGGAAGGCCACGTGTAATGCACTCGCTAGGAAAGCTCGCTGCGAGCGCGCTCTGCCAGAAGAGCCGAGCGGCTTCTCTTAGGAACTCCGTGCAGGTTGGTTCCGCTCCTTGCTTGGCGGCATCACTGCCGGCTTTCCTGGTGGGCCGATTGCACTCCCATTCCAAAGGAATGCTCTTTAGCAACCTTTGTTACTGGTGTCTAGAAATTATGGCTGAGGATGCTTACAAAAGGAAAGGGGGAGGGGGGAAGGATGAAGTTTCTCTATCTGATGTGACTCTATTGCTATTGTTTTTCTCAGAGAAGCGTCACATAACTTGAAGTTACGTGACTACATTACGAAACGTATGGAATGTGGGCCACTTAGTGGTACGTTCCGCCAAGAAAAGCAAGGAAATAAACACATTCCCAAAGTTTCCATTCGGCGTTCGGCTGTGAGCGCTCCCGAGGCACAGCCGCCCAGCTGCCGGCAGGGGGCGCCGGGAGCCGCCCGCCCGCTCCTCGGGCTCGCGCCGCGGGGTCCCGCCCCGCCGCCTTCCAGGAGTTTTTCTTCCCGGGTCTCTCCCGCCTCCTTCCCGCCCAAGCCAATGGCAGGGCGCTGTCTTCACCCTTCCGGAGCGCCCCCGCAGTGGCGTCGGGTAGCGACGATGGACGCGGCGGTGCAGCAGGTGGGCGCCAGCGCCGTGCCGCCCCGGCGGAGGGAGGGAGGCAGCGGCTGGGAAGGAGGGAGGGAAGGCGGCGGCCGGCTGGGCTGGGGCGGGGCGGGGCGGTGGGCGCCGTGTCCCCGGGGCCGTCCCGGGGCGAAGCGTTGCCACCGGTGACCCTCGGCCGCTTCCCCGCAGGCGCTGCTCAATTACTACTGCCAGGAGGGGCTCTTCCAGCACGTCCGGGCCGCGGCGGACGAGGCGCTGGCGCGGCTGGGCGGGGACCCCGTGCTCCTGTTCTACCGGGCCTACGGCGCGCTGAGGGCAGGTAACGGGGCGGGGCCGCTGCTCCCGAAACGCTGGGCTTCCTTGCCTCGCCTCGCCTCCCGAAACGCAGCCCTTAGTGCGCTGCGCCGGGAAAAGCGGTGTTTTCAGACGGAGTCTGAATGTATTCCGTGTTGAGTAAATTACCGGTGTGTTATGATCTGTCACCGCTCCTCCCCGGTTCGGACGAAAGTGATCTAGACAGCATCGCACCAAAGTGAGAGATAACGAATATTTTTCTTGTTCGTGGTTTCACGGACATGGGTCAGGTAAATGGGTTCCTTGGAGGGAATTTGAGTCCTGCCCAAGCGCATATTGCATTTGATCGGAAACTCGCTAGTGGCTCCCAGCTAACAGCTGTTCCGTTCAAAGCAGCTGTGTTAATTTTGTTGTATCCTCTGTCTCAGGGAAACTGACGTATACCTAGTCATATTTCAGACATATAACTGACATATTTCAGTTTCATATACTAACTGACTAATACCTAGTGGGGGGATCTTTGTGTAAATTATACTGTTCTGAGAAATTTATTTAGCCGCATGTATGCCAAGGATGTCAGAAATATTAACAAGTAACCCAACACAGGGGAGGGCTGAGGCAAGTCTGGGAAGGTGTGCTGGTTTTGAGGGAGTGTGTCTGCTCCCAAACTGCCAGATGTTTTTATGTAAGAATCCTGTCATTTTTCAAGATATTGTCTATTTTGCTAATATTCAAAATAGTCACACAAACAATGCAAAAACCCTGGTTATATAAAGAAACAGGAGCAAAAAGAGATGCTCGATGCCCTGTCTAAAACAATAAATATGATTTTCATCTTTCTGGCAGTTGGCAGAATTAGCACATAATTCAAGTTCTTTGCATTGACATGCTATTTTCTTTACTATGTCTATTTGAAAGACTTGCAGAAACAAGTGAAAGTGGGTATGTGCATAATGAAAAAAAAGCATGGAAGAAAAAACAGAAGGGAAAATTTAAGTCAGATTGGTGTTTGATGATTATATTTGTCTTGAAAAGTGTGATAGCTTATTCTGTGGTTTTTTTTTTTCACTAGGTGATGTCCAAGAAAGTATTCGGCAGTTGGAGTCTATTAAAAACAAACAGGAGGTGTCACTTTGTACAATGATGGCTCTGATTTATGCCCATAAAAAGAGCCCTAATCCAGGTATGTCTATTAAGACATGCTGTTTCATGTTTTAAACAGCTCTGTGTAAAGGCCTGAGAGTTGTAGGCTAGTTCTGCCTAAGTTAAAAAGGTTTACTCTGGCTTTGCATTTGACATAGGATCTATTACTGAATTGAGTGATGCTTACCAAGATCATAAACAAAAATACCAAACCACAAAACTCTGAAGTGTAAGAGTGAATGTTAAAATAAAACACATGCACCCATACACGAAATTTGACTTATTGACCATGATGAAAAATCTTCGAAGGAAAAAAAACTTGACTCAAGCTTTTTTGTGGTTGTTTTTCACTCATGTCTGATATTGGTACTTTTGAGCAGAACTGCAGCTTGAAAAGTCTTTAAAGCCATGCCATTTCTATCTTTCAAGTTAATCGTGACCATACAAATGGAGAAAAGAATTTTGTGAATTTTGGTATTCCTTTCTCCAACTTAAAAGCTGGGATGATTTTGTTAAGAATTACATTCTCAAAATAAGGGTTGGTTTATCAGGTGCACTGAGTGGTCATTATTACTGCAGTATCTTTCTCATTGTGCAGATTTATAGCTGCTGCTGACAGTTTATTAAACAATTTGATGTGAAACAGCTTTGACTAATGGCATTACTCTTATCTGAGTCCCCGAGGTTTAATACCACAGGACAGCAAAATTATTTTGGATCTCAAGACTCTCTGAGAGCTTTCCCTCATTCATTCGGTGGGTCACCATTGTCATAGCAGATCAGGTTGGCCAGGCAGGGCCAGACTGGCTGGCCCTGCTGGGGCTGAAGGCCCCAGAGCTGCTGGCCCTGCTCTGGCCAAGCCCAGCCCCTGGCTGGGCCTGATCCTCTGGGTGTCCTGTAGGTGCTGTGTGATGGCACTTAATAACCTGATCCATGACCTTCCCTGACACCAGGGTCAGGTTGACAGGCCTGTAGTTTCCCAGATCTTCCTTCCTGCCCTTCTTCTAGATGGACATCACATTGGCTAACCACAGTCATCTAGGACTTTGTATTTCTGGGGCCTCCCCATCAGCTGTGTTGATGTGAACCCTCTTCTGCCTTTTCCGTCTGTACCTGATAAATATTACTAATTAGGTGGGATTGCCTGCATCTTTATCAATGTTTATCAGTGCACAGTACAGAAACACTGTTTGCTTTGGAAGCCCCTGGCTTACATGCTATTCTTTTGTGATATTTTGAGAGGCTGTCAACAAGAGCTCTGAACAAAACCTTTTCAGATCGAGATGCTATTCTAGAGTTGGATGCAAGATTGAAGGAACAGCGTAAAACAGCAGGACAGCAGGCTCTGTACTATGCTGGCTTGTTTTTGTGGCATCTTGGTCGTGAGGACAAAGCCCGTGAATATGTTGATAGAATGATCAAAGTTTCTGGTGGTGATAAAGAGGTAACTGGTTTTTGCCTTTCTTTAATGTAAAAGATTAATAGGACAATGCATACTGTGAAGCTAGACTTACGGCATTAATGCTGTTCAGAAGTTATCCTGAACCGTTTTGTGTTCTAGTACTTTCCTTCTGAATGGTCATAAATTCATTTGACACAGCTGAGTAAATTCCCATAATGATTTTTTCGTTGACTAATATTCATTTTCACTTAGTAGATAATAAATAATGGCTTAATAAAGGAAAAGAAATCAGTAAATGGAAATAATATGCAGTTAAGCCAGTATTGCTACTTGATACCCAGCCTCGTAATTCCTAGCAAAAAGATAAGCATGATAGTGTAACTAGAGGGAAACATCTCCATCTGAAGGCTCCAAAATACCCAGAGGACTGGGGTTATAAATTTTCAGCTGTTACTAAAAGCAAAATTTGCCTAGGGTTTTACTGAAATAAGTGTTGTATATAGCATTGTCTTTGCCATTTATATACAGACATCACAATTCATTAAAATCTTAAATCTCTAAAGTGGTTTCTGAAAACATACTATGTTTCTTTTCTGAAAGAGGTATCAACTTCAGTTCAAGGAGAGAAACACAAAAAAATTGGGTTATTTTTTATAGCTAAACATCTTTGAGGCAGAGCTGTTAACATTGAGTGCATAATTGTAGAGTAATATCAAACAAAAATGTTCCACTGTGTGGTTCAGTACATTGTTCAATTTGTAATTTCTAGTTTTATGTTTGATCTATTACATGAGTTAGAAATCTGCAACTATTCCAAACACTAGTTTCTGAAAGTATGATTTAAATAATGGCTTAACTTTCATACTAACAGTTATTATTAATTTATGTTGGTAGTTATTTTAAATAAGAACTAATTTACTGGCTAATTTATACTAATGTAGAAATAACTTATATTAATGAAGAAATAATTAAGGACATCACAAAGCACTAATATGGCTGTTCCTAAAAAGACTAAGGATAGGTCATTTTGGTGAAATAGCAGTATTCATGACTTTGCTTATTAAAACAATAGTAGTTTGGTTTTGTTTGCTTGTTTTTATTCTTGGGAAATATTGTTTGGGTATGTTGCTTAGTGTGAAATATTTCCAGCTGAAGTATTTAAAAATATTTGAAGTAATTAATTTATTTTTTTACAGACGCATAGAAAAGAAGTACATTAGTATTTAAATATAGAGATTTTTTTTAAGTTCACTTATGAATAGCTCTTTTTCTAGTTTGGTAATATGAAATTATGTTTAAATGTTTACGTCAGTTTTTTTGAGAGATGGTTCAGAGTGTTTAAACCTGGTGAAATATGATTTTTTTAGTATACACTTGTTTTGATGAGACATTTTATGTATTCCTTCTATAGAAGTACAACAGCTGCCTTTCTTTAAAAAAATGCTCAAGTATATAAAGTTCAGCCAGTCTCCACTGCATAACAGAATCATGACCCCGATTGTTAGCAATTACAAAATATGTCTCTTCTACTAACCTTTGAGTTTTTAATACAGGACCCATTTCTTTAAGTTCTAAAAGAGCTAGTGATATTTTATATTTTAAATTTTTGTTTTGATGGCAATTATAATTTGATTAAATAATTCAGCACTTCAAAATAGATTTTATTAAATTACAGTTAATGTTTGGAATGCATAAGAGAAATAAATTTCATTCATTACAAATAATAAGTTCTTCAATGAAAAGACAGATTTCACCTCTTAGAAGTTTGGTTGTTCTTTTTAATAATACTTTTGAGGATTTGAGAAGTATCAAGAGTTTTGCCTTGCCACATAGAAGTTTTTCTTTTTAATCAGAGAGTAGAAGAAAACCCTCAAATTTCTCCCTTTTTACCAGTATGTTTCTCATGTGTCTCATATAAACAAAATCTTAAGAAGTCATTGTGCTGAAATGTTTGCAGAAAATATTCTGTCTAGTGTGATCATGTTTGTGAGGTTTCGTTCTGACTGCTGAGCATGTTAGACTTGTTTGGTGCCATTGGTGCTTTTTCTAATTCTGTAAGTAAATACACTATTTGATTAATTTAACTCTGAAATAAATTACCAAAGTGTTAGGTTATGCTTTATACTGGTTATAATTATGCCTCTGAAGCAGTTAAAATAGATACGCTAAGTCCTCAGTTTAGGTTATTTCTGCTTAATGTATCTAGTATAATTTTCTATTACCCAGTTAGCAAAGAATTCCAATTTGTATTTTGTTAACAGGGGTTAATTTTGAAAGCATGGCTTGATCTCACCTGTGGGAAAGAAACTCATATTAAAAAAGCTTTGAAATATTTTGATGAAGCACTGCAGGAAGGCAACGATGTTTTTGCACTGCTTGGTAAAGTAAGTTTACTTCATTATTTTAAGTCTTTCTAAATATCATGTTAGTCTTGTAGAGTGATTGGAGAGATGCTGACTGGAGTAGTGCATAATGAGCTTGTCCAAGGAACAGGAGATACAGCTCAGACTCTTTTAGATACTTTGGGGTTCTTTATACACCAGTGTAAAAAGAAGGGTATAGATTAAATTCAGTCAATCTTAATGTGTACTGTGGTTCTGATTTTGCTGTGCACACAAGAAAACCTTTCTGTTCATGTATTTTTATGTACAAAATGAGTTTCAAATCACTTGAAAGTGCAAAAATGGGTGATCTCTTCCTTTTTGCTTGGGACACCTATGCAGATTACAGAATTGCTGTGTTCCAAAATGTCATGGTTAAACACTGTAGTGTGATTTTTTTTCAATGTTAACGCTTTTTAAGTTGTCATTATTCTGTTTCGTGTCTTCATTTGTGTTCATGTAATCATCAATGATTATATTTCATTAAAGGAGTGGCATGAATTGTTTTCTTTACGCACTTTCAGTTTCAGAGCATATTAGTTTATATTGCAGATGTTGTTACTCATTAACATGATGTTTGTTTAATATTCTAAAGCTAAATGTAGAAAAAATTGTTCAGTGAATATTGGAAGACAAATTGAGAGTGTGCACAATGATATTTGGTTAGGTGAGTGTGCTTGGCTGCATGTGGACCATTGAATTAGAGTATATGTCAAATGTAGTTACTGTAATTAGGATTTAGGCAGACATGAATCTCACTAGGGCTTAAGAAATTAACTCTCAGAAACTACTATGTTTGTATCATTTGTCTTAAAAAGATGAAATAAAACAGCACACATAC
>WAAG01096062.1:0-13058 GCA_013390105.1 Tichodroma muraria
GGCTCTGTCAGAAAATGAGAAGGACAGGATAAAAGACTGCTGCCATTAGTGGCACTCCCTGAATTTAACAAGGTAAAACTCCTGTACAGCTGCAACAGTGAAATTATTGAAGTCTGAGAAGCACAGGATTGAGACAGCATCAATGATTTATAACTGACCGAGGACTCCGCCTCGGCATGTCTATGAATTCCACTATGGATTCACCCTCCTCAGACAGGAGAGGCAGCAGGAACACGTCTCTCCACAGACCAGGCAGGACCCCAAAGATGTGTGTCAGTCTCAAGTAGGGATATGGAGCCTTTTTATGCATGTTACTCTTTTAAACACAGTACCACAGTGAGTCTACTGGGCTTTTATGGAGCTATTCTCTGCTTTGCTGCATGTACCTCAGACCTGCAGGCTTGTGTGTTCTTTGCAGGATTTATGCCAATACTCCCCACTGCTGCAGTGCCTGGATCTTGTCTATTTACTATTGGTTCCAGGTTTCTATTCCTCCCAGAAATCACACAAAATCTGAAGATGTGAAAAGAAAAGAGGTTTGGGAAAAGAGGATGTTGCCTGTCCCCTTTGCCATGCCCACACCTGAGCCCCACAGGGCCCCTACAACAACATTTATGATTGCAGACACTGGAATATGTTCGAGAAATGATTTAAGATAAGCATGGCCAAACCAGCACCTTAGGGCCAGGATTAGGCTGGACTTGCAGACTAGGAGGCAAAGTCAACAGTCAGCTCCTGTTTGAGTTATAATCTTGCGTGCTGCAAGGCCAGCATTTACTCCTGAACCCATGGAACAACATTATAGCTAGCAAAACTGGAATCAAGACACAATCTGACATCCAGACTGTCCCAGTGTATAATCCCAGTGTACCTGGGATAGAAAAGCTAGAAAACAACATTTAGATAAAAATTCTGATGAGGCTGGAAATCCTCAGACTCTAACGTGTAAAATCCAGGCCTTAGTTATAGGGACTTTGGTAGAAAATATCGTAATTGTTAACCCTAGGATTTTATTTTCTGAGGCAGGTGGCTCTGCCTAGCTGTCAGCCTCAAGTTGTCTCTCCACTCCCATCCAGTCTTACTCAGCAAGCACAGGAAGAAGTCTGCTCAGTGGTCTAGCTGTGTGCATACTGCCCTGCTCCTGCCTCTGCAGGATTTGTGGGTTTGTGACTATCTAAAGTAGAAATACTGCTTTTCAGCATGAGAATGCCACTTATTGCTGGGAATCTTATGCAAAATAAAAATGATCTATATTAACATACATAAAACGGAAAGAAAAACACTGAGAAAAGCATGGAGGCTGCTGCGGGACAACTCCTGAGAAAATTGTTATACAGCAGTTAGTGAATTACTTTTTCCAGAGAGACAGTAGCTGAATTATCAATATCCAGCAAATGACTGTCTCAATTACAGTAAATCCTAAAGGCAATACAGCCTCTTCAATGGAAGAACCCCTGCACTGCTATTTGCAGAATCAAATAACTTACTTTATGTCAAGCCTTTGATTTCTGCATGCTTATTTTGGACTTTGAAGGTTGAATTATGCATTAAAACCTGAGCCCCACAAAGGTTCTTCTGCCTTGGAAAGTGAAAAGAGTTTTAGCTATGATGGTAAAGGGGAAATAATGTTAAAATTGGTATGGAAAACCCTGCCAGCTACAACTTGCAGTCCTAGACTGATCCTGGGGACCCAGAAAGGTTGTGATTCAGCTTCAGTTTTACCCCAGAAGAATAAAGCAATGTTAACTGGGAGAAATAAAAACAGCCAAACACTCCACACCAAAGGCAAGAAATGAAACACATCTTTACTATGGCCTTACTTGTCTACAAAGCTTCATTTAATTTGTCTCATCCTTCACAATTAATCTTTTAAAATTTATAACATTGTATCCTTGTAACCTACCTGTTGTATCCTATTAAACTAATTTTAAAACTGGAGATCTCAAAGCTGTGCCTGGCTCCTCACGCTCATTTTAAAGACACAAGGTCAAGCTTAGCAATGTCAGCAGAAGCCTTCATAGGTCCCCTTTTATTTACAGTGTTTTTTTGTTGTTTTTATTTTTATTTACTCTCCAATTTTCTATGATACGAAGTTACCTAATAAATACCAACTCCAAAATGCAGTTCTTTCTCTGAGCTGAACACAGCTTCTTGAGACATAGCCTATCTTTTGTGAAGTGAATCTGAGGGACTCACATTTAGATAGCATCATATTAACTCATGCCTCAAAACACGTGCATAAAAGGAATCTAGGGACAAACTGGAATTCAGAGACCTCAGGAGATAAAAAGGCCAAAGGGACCTGACTCTTCATGGAGAAGCACTAAATGAGATGCCACCTGTCAGAACGAAATCAAGGTTTTAATTATTCATCAAACCTCCACGCATAAAGTGGGGTTTATTGACATTCAAGGAATGCAACACATTTTCCCTGAGGATCACGTTGTGCAGACAGACACCCGTCATTATTTAATAACATGTGACTTGCATTTCAATATTCAACTATATGGACAGTCAGTATTTTCTCAGGGTGCAGCACAACCCAGAATTCACCAATATTCTCAGGCTTCCACCTGCAACGTGGGCTTTGGCATTAGGAAGGGGTAAGTGAGTAGACACATGACACTCCTACTTCTGCTTTGGCTAGAATATCCTTTGAAATCTTATCATGTTTTAAGAATGGAAAACTGGGGAAAAACATCAACAGCCTGTATCTTAATATAGATATGCAGATGATGATCATCTTACCCAATGCTAAATGGCTAAAAGTCAGGCATCTAGGCTAAGCTGGTTATTTTAAAGAAATCAATCCCCTATCACAGATAACTCACTCATGCCAGATTACTTAAGACACTTGTCCCACAGAAGGGCAAATTAAACATTCCCCAGGACTCCTGTTTTGAACAGCCTTGTCTTTCCTTTTCTGCCACGGTAGAAACCACAAGCAGTAGAAACGGCTGTCTTCTATTTGCAATCAGTGCATCGCAGCTCCCAAACCAAAACCTGGATGAGTTTCAAGAGAAGAAGCTTCCCTCACTCTGCTTTACAGAAGGAGATGCTGGTTGCTTTCAAGAGTAGAATTATGAAGAATATTTAGTACTGATAGTGTGCCATAGTCACTGTGACTGTTTTGAAAGACATATACATGAAGGCTGCACATGTCATTACTCCATAACTACTAATCAAAAGCATCCTAAAGAGAACATTTCATTGTGTTTGCCTCCAAAGTGAGACACAGAACCATGTTAGTCTATTGCAGCAGCATTCTACAGGGCTGAGCACAGCAGCAAACCCCAGTTATAATAAGTGACCACAAGAAGCATCTTTGCAACAGGTCTTTTGTGCCTAATCCTTCTCCACAGCATTAGAGTGAAAGCAGTTAAAAACATACTAAAAACTGGTAACAGAAGGCTTATGAATGAGTCTGAATGAACCCCTCACAGACCTAAATAAAAAAAACCTGATAGTAAAACCAAATTATTTTCTGCTTGAACCAATAAATCTCACTCACACCCTGGATTTCCTTGCTGTCCCAGCAATTAAGTTACACCCAATGCTGGAGACTATTGGGAGCTAGTTGTTCTCTCCCCTCCAAAATCTAAGTCGCCCTTCAGCATGACTTCAGTAGATACAGCAATGGATGTACATGGATGCACAATGGAGGCACATGGATGCCTCCACAGTGGTCCAGCTTTCCTGCACAAGGGCAGTAAGATTTGTGCTAATAGAAAATCTACAATGCAGAACTCCCTGATAAAAGAGCTGGCAGATGGCAATTCAGAGGAGGAATTCCTGGAAAAAGAGAAACAATGAGAAATAAATCACAAAAAGGTTGGCACAAAAGCTCAATTCATGACCTTTATAAAGCCCTCAGTACACACAAAGCCTAGCTATACTTTTTGGCTCAGGCTGAACAGGATTTCTGCTTTCAACACTGCAGGTGCAGATGAATAAACAGCAAGGCAGGAGCAACAGCAGCATTCATGGAATAACCAGAGACTGGTTAATGCCTCTAGCTAATCCTTCAGTTTAAGCCTCATTTGATGTTTGCACTCCTGGTATACAGGGCTGGAATTCAAACACTGGGCGTTTCCCAAAGGTGGAAGACAGACAGACTGTGTGCCCAATTCCTCCCTGCTAGCTGCAGCAGCTGACAAGCTTGGATTACTGCCTGCCACCTTTGCGCCACAGAGCCGGGTGCTGGTGCCACCAGCCAGGAGATGCTTTCAAAGGCCAGCTCAGACATTGTCCCTGGACATATATCCTTTCCCTTCAAGTGCCCTTGGTCCTCATTCACTGCAGAAGCATTTTCTAAGGGACAGATAGGCTCACCCTAACTCCCTTATGCTCACCATGAAACAGGCATGAGAGAAACATTTCTCCCCTCCATCCTTGAGACAGAAGATGTACATGGTCAGAACCAGCTCTATTCCTGCTTTGATTGCGTGCATGGAGAATTTAAGTGCCACAGCAAAGTTCAAGGGACATGGGAAGGATCTTAAAACCCTTTGTCACTGTAGCCAACAGAAATGGCCCTCAAAACTCTGAACACCCAACCAGCTTGGAATTATATTCATTTGCTTTTGGAATCGCCATATAGTTTTCTATAGTTTACTGACCTGAAAAACAAACCCAATCTTTTCTCCACCCAAACAGTACAGCTTTAACTACTCAAATACTTCACAAGAGATCCAAAATACCAATTAAATTTGGAAATGTTCCTGGACTTTAAAGACTTGGGCACCCAAGGCCCAAGCACACAGACTTCAGTGCCTCTCGGCTGCCTCTCCAGGTTTTTCAGGCACCAAGGCTGTGCTCTGGAACCACCGATCCCAAAGGCCAGCCAGCTGGCCTTGGTAACAAGTGGGTGCTCATGCAAGCAATGCCAACATAACAGGAAGAGGATGGCAGACATTTGCCTTTGTAATACAGCATAGGGAAAATGGTTGTATCCTAAATTCACCTCCCAGTCTATCTGGGTAGATTCACCTGACTGGTACACATCAGCAAAGTATCTTTCCCCATATAGCATCTACTCTTTGCTCTCAAAAACATACCAATCTTCACACAACCAATGCTGTGACTAGAGGTCATTTGTGAACAGAAAAAAACCAGGACTCTCCACAGACTGAGTGACTCTGCATGCAGGATAGCAGGCATCACTGAGCTGTTGGCTTTGAAAACACACAAGTGACCCCAGGACAGCCCACCCAGCCCTACTGCCTGCATTATGCCATTAACAAGGGGCTGTTCATCTATCTCCCCTTGCTTTAACCAGCAGGTCTGTTATCAACATCACTGACAGCAGCATCACTTCTTACATATAAGCATCTCGTCTTGTAGTCACCATGTGCTGCTTTCTTCGGGCAAATTTTAGATTTTTCTTAAGCATAGGCATAAAGACTTATTTGAGCCATGCCATGAAACACAAATCCATATTCACTGCCACTTTTCTTACACCTCTAACCATGCACACACATGCCAAGACAACCTCGGTAATTCACTCCAAAAGCAGAATTCAGGAGTGGCAGGAAACTGGTGTTGGCATGATTTTTTTTTAATGGCTATATTTTTTTTTTTATTGTGTTTTTGTTTTTTTTTTTAATCTGGGTTCTTGGGGAACACTCTTCAAAAAGTACCTAATTCCAATTCAGTAAGGAGGCAACACCAGCCTAAAAAAATGTGTTCCTCCATCCAGTTGAGAATTCGATGTTAAGAGGATAATCTGTCAAAGACTGAAACTCCAGAACTGAAAGACTTATTCAGAAATATTCCAGCAAAACATCACAGGAACCATTGCCAGCCTAAAGGGCCTCTATGTGTCACCTAAATCCAGAGCATTCTGGCTAGACTACATGTCCCACAAACTCTGTGGAGGAAATCTCCTGTGGTGGAAAATAAGAATTTTTGGCTTGTCAACTGAATAAATTCTGCCCCCTAAAGCATTGCAAACATCCTCCTAGTAGTAGAGCTGCATCAAGTCATCATCTGTGTTGTACTTTCAAGTTGGAGCCCTATTTTTGTATACTAAAAAAACTAAAAATGAAAGGAAGCTCTTGGGCACAATATTTTAATCCAAAACAAAGTTCGGGCAGGTTATTTCTCCTCTACCTATTGCAGCAAATACCAGATGAGATATGATGTATCCTTTATAGGTAGCTTTATGAAATCTTCAAGTGCTACGTACAGCAAAGTCTGCCGCTGAGATTGTGATCAAAAAACCTCATACAGGACAAATGTCAGAGCAAGAAGAGAGCTAGGAAATGTTAACATAGCATGCCTTTACTCACATGCTGGCTCTTCATCACAAGGCAAATGGTTTGCTGGAGCTACCTCTGTACTACAGTAACAGTTTGCTGAGATGAATGTAGCAGCATTGTTAACACTGAGCTACTATCATGTTCTTAAGTGTGCACGACTTAGTTTTAACAGAACAGTTCAGTTCACATTTGTTACACAGACAATAGCAGCACTTTGGAAGAGGTTATAAAACTTTCAAATCTCCAGAGATGTTTTCAATGTGACAGTAATTCACAGGTTGTTCAAAGTTGACTTTCACCAGAAAATAGTCTCTCCCACTAATGCAGCCACCGCATCCCCTACCCCACTTCTGGGGTTTTTGTAACAGTTGTTCCATTCATAAACTGTATGAATGCTTGAGAAGTAACAGCAAAATATTTACAGCCATTCCTAAAAATACACAGAGCAGGTCTAAAAACTTCTCAAAGTCAATCCATTTAAGCTGCAAACATACCTAGAGAGCAGGAATTTCACAGGGCAGGGAACAAGAAAATGGCATCATCAGTTGAAGTGAAACAGTCCACGGCTCACTCGAGGCAGACAGAGGGAGCTGTTGCTATTCAAACGGGAGATGCTCCCAGGCAGACACACATGATTATATACAATCAAGCAGTCTGAAAGATGACTGACACTGAAGACCTCATTTACTAAGGGCAGAGCAAAAATGCATCTGCAATTCCCATTTCCTTCTATAGTTTTCATCTCCTCTTGCAAAAAAAGCACCACCAACAACGCAGAAGTGTTGTGCAACATTAAAAGTAAGTTTTTCAAGCCTGTCTCAATTACAGCCCATTACTGAAGCCAAGCAGATTTGAAAGCATTTTTCCCCCATGTGCTTTATCCCAGTACTAGGGGAGCACTTATCACAGAGCAATGCAGGGAGTGGCAGACTGAAAGTCCCAGGGGCCACTTCCTATGCTGCCTCCAGACACCATGGACCCAGGTTCAAATTGACTGCAACATGCTTGCAACATGACCCTAGCCAAGTCACAGCTCTGGGCATCCCCCCTTCCCCCTGCAAGAGCCTCTTGCCTCCCAGCACTGCTGGTAGCAGTTCTAGATGGGATGCAGCTCCAGTTCTCCAGGCTCAGGCCATTTTCTCAGTGACCTATCTAATGGCTGGCACCTAAATTGCTAATAAACAAATGGTCTTCAAAGTCTAGGAGCAAGAAATTATGAGAATGTGTTCTGGATGAGACTGAAGTCCAGTTAGCTGCTGTCTCCTACCTAGCAATTATTTAGGGCAAGGGTCATACAAATTTTTACCTTTCTACAACCTTTCACTCCTGTAATCACTTCTGTCCCCCTAGGGAAAGGATTCACCACAGAATGGAGGAGAAAACCAGCACCTCAGAGATGCAGCCAGCAGAATCCCACTGAAGTCCCTAAAGCTCCAAATTGCCCAGTGTTCAGCCAGCAACAGGCTGGGTGGCACAACTGTTCTCTTTGCACTTCTTGGCTTTTACTTTCTAGCAGCTTCATTCAATGCACTAACACATCTGCCCATGAAAGGCAGCAATGTCCTCGGCCCCACAAACTGTGGCAGGACTAGCAACAATTAGTTTAAACTGGGTATCTGAAAAGCTTTTATTAGCAGGCTCTGTAGCAAATAGACTGCAATCCTCTTAAGACAGGGAACTCAAGTCTGAACAAGAAATTTTAGAAACACAGAGAACAGGCCAAACATTATCTGCTGTATTGCTTTTGCTCATATTGGGAAAGAGTGTTGTGCTGTACAAAGTGAGCTTCAGTTCAATATTTACAGCAAAGGAAAAGAAAAGGCCTTGCAAAAATTAATGGGTGAAACACCCAATAAAACAAAAAAGCACAGGAAACCAGCCTGACTTTCTGATCCCTTGCCAACACCACATCCTTGCTAGACTGGACACTGCTACAAACAGCAAAGCAACACAGGACAATAAGAGGGCAGAGATGGCTTTCAATGTTTAGAAGACATCCTTTGGAAGATTACCAGAGAGATTATTTATTCCTTCTTGCCGTGTCTCAGCTTTAACAGATGGAATCCTAGTAATTAGACAGAATTCTACTGCATGCTCCTATGGAATTTAATGACTGGTATCTACTTGCTTCTTGCCCTGTACTTCTTGCTAAAGTCCTTCAGGTGGCATTCCCTGGAGTACTCCGTCTACCTCACCTTGTTACAGACAGTGGCATAAGACCTCCTGACCTCTGCAAGAACAGAGTCCAGCAACATCCTTGCTGCTCCTTCTCCTACCTTTGAGTTTGTCTCCCTGCTGCCACAGACAGTCTAATTGATGTCAGTCAAATTTAAACCCCATTTCATACAAGTACATGGGACAAACATATATAAATATTCTTCTGAGCAAAATCTGAAGGCTTCCACTGCACAGAGGGGGTTCAATTTTAGAATAGAGTCCAAAACTTTACTTTCTACCCTGTTTAATACTTTGATTTATATCCTCATTAGCCTGGGGAATAGCTCCTATTAAAACTATTAAAGATAATTTTTGCAATAATATCAAAGAATATGAGTAGGCGTAATGATGGCACTAATGATAAAAATTAATAACATTCATTATTTTTAATCATATGTACAGTTTAAATGAATAATCAGGAAAATAAACAAGACATTTTAGGCGAACCTAAAACGAAGGGGATGTGAAAACACTATAAATTACACTCAGTTGTCCACTCAAAGTTTAATATTGCAATTTGCGGACAAGAAAGTATTCCGCAGGCAGGCCAGACAGCCAGGAACCAGTGAGCAGCATAACATAGCAAATGTCTGTTCACCTCTTCCAAATCTGCACCCTTGATGCCTCCCTTACTCCAGGATAAATGGGGGCATTTGGCATCTAACTGGATTGGGATGTTATTAATGCTAAACATCATCAGTAATAACGTTTCTTCTTTTATCGTCTACAGCTGCTCCTTTACCATCTCACTGTCTATATCTGTTCAGATCTTCAGCAGGACAGTGTTTCTCATTCACAGGAAGGACATTGCAGCCAGTGTCTCTACAGACTTTGGCAACAGCACATCCTGGGATCAAGCTGAGCTGTCAGCACAAGCAACCCATGAAATTTCACACAGCAGCTCTCAAGCAACACAGGCAGGAAACTTGCCTGACTTAAAGCAAGAGCTTTCCTGCCAGACTGTCATATACAGCAGTTGATTTTTTTCAACCATGTTCCCTTTCCAGTTATAAAACAGCTTCAAAATTCTAACTTGTTTTGGCTTTCAAGGCTGCAAGACTAATGCTCAGCAAATAAGACTATATACTTCTCACCCTTGTTTCAAAACTCTGAAAACACAGACCATGCTAAGCACTACCTTCATAAATACATACTTAAATGTACCTTTTGGTCTTAAATGTGGAAACATCTCTTCTTGGAAGGGGGACTTTTATCCGCGTTTTAAGAATGGAGTGGCAGGTGGGAAGTAAAGCAAGAAATTTATCTCTTAACCAATGAGGTTACTTTCAACAACAGAACTGCAATTTTTGTGTTCATTACAGGTCACCTTAAAGGTTTTGCAAGAGACTTGATGTTAAATTCTCCAGTGAAAGTTAGGAAAGCCATTTATAAAATAAAGGGATTTTTTTCTTCAGAACCAAACCTAAGCTTTGCTGCTGTCAAAAGCTCTCTGTGTCATCTGAAAGACACATTCTGTTTTAATTCTGAAATAAATACTACAGCTTTTGGTCTGCAGATAAGTTGCACCTTTCAAGTTCTGACTACCCCAAAACTTCAGTAGCTGTAATATTCCATAACCTTGGTAAAGGACCAGGAAATACAGGTCACACAGGACTTTTTTTAGAAATTTACTTTTACCTTCTCCTCACATAAGGTTCCATGGGACAGAGAAAAATCAAGCACAGAAGCGAGGACTGCATGCTCATAAAAGCCCTTTTCCCCAGCTGATGAACTGGAGTACCACACATTGAGATTCCAGTTGCTGGCTGTGCCATGAAAACCCTTCCAAACTTGATCAAGGCTACCAAAAACTCCAGCTGCTTTCATAAGAAGACTTTCCATGCTAATAATTGCAGAAATTCCCAAAAGGAGAATTTGCCTCCTGGACCACTGGAAAGAACCAAATTAAGGCTGATTTACATTTATCTTGTCAGTTTAACACACCTGAAACCAGAGGAATAGTTTCACTAAAGCAAATTGCTCAGGAGTTGACAAGGCAAAGCCCCAGGACAACAGTGGCCAGGCTATCCCACATCACCAAAAGCTTTTAATCAGGAAGAAAGAAAAAAATCCAAGTAAAAATAACCAAAAGGGCCTCTTACCTCCTGCAGTATTTCACTTCTGCTTTCCACCAGAAAGGTGATCATCCCATCCTCATATCCCTGTTGTTCCAGCACACGATGTTATGCAGGGCAGTGGTCATGAAGTCAGCATTGAAGATGAAGCGCAACTCCACCAGCAGCCAAGCAAAAGAAGCAACAGCATTTTAAGCTCCTCAGCTGGACCTTAAGTACCAGTAGGCAGGCCCAGCTGAGGACAGTTAGGGGCTCTAAGGGCTTGCAAGAGCCCTGCAGGGCTGCTGCCTTTTGCTGCCTGAGAGCAGGTGTCTCCCTGGGAGAAATAGAGTGAAATCAGAGCACATTTGGACAAAATCCCCTGGCTTTCTGGAGTCTCTTTCCACATATTCCTTGAATAGTTCTGGGAGAGATAGTCATCTCCCAAGACATCTTTGCTTCCCAAAACACCACAGTCAGTGAGGAGAGACTCTTCCAAAGTCAAGACAATTAGTCACTGCCCCGAATCAGGGAGGAGGGATGAAAACTGAACCCAAACAGCTCCAGGGAAAGGAAGGGTCTGTCCAGACGAGGTTTCATCAGCTGCAATGCCAGGCTGGCTAATCTGTCACTTTGGAACGGCTCTGGCTTTTACTCACCTCTGGATTCCTCCTTTAGTGTTGGCTGAGGCTAGAGGCTTGGCTTCCATGCATGCAGCTTCCCTTTTCTCCTGCCATTTGTTCCAGCTAAGCAGTGCAGGAGGCTTTGTGCCTGTCCTTCAGGCATACTGAAAGAATCAGATAACAATGCTGTGTCCTCCATATGTCCACCCTCCTGTGCAAAAACCTGACTGTAGAAAAAGAGAGGCTAATGTGATGTTAGGGAGTTCTCTGCGCTTCTCTTTGTTTTGCTCTTTCTCCTTGCTCAGTCACTTGTGAGTGCCCTATGCACATAGCTGTGTGCTTTCCAGTGAAATTGCAGTTCCCAACATGTCTGTGCGCTCTCACAGCAGCTCTGATACCTTCAGTGATACCCCTTCCAGTATATCTGCCCCCTGAGGGAACCTTCTGGCCTGTCCTAGATGTGGAAACAGATTGTTATGGCTGGGTTTACTCTGGTTTTTGCTCTCAGAAATATCAGTTCTCAGATATGAAGGCATTATGTGGCACCCACTAAGCTGAGCTGCCCTTGGAATGGGGGAGGCAACATCCTGGCTGAAACCAGACTCGCTGGTCCAGACCACGGCACTGACATCTATTCTAAATGCTGTTTTCCAGACATGGGCTCAGGGGGGGCTGTTTCAGGGCTGCAGAAACCTAGCTCATCTCCAGGAAAGGAGGGCAAATCATGGGCTTTGGGCCTCAAAGGAAGATGTGTGTCCTTGGGCCTCAAGAGTCATTAGACACAGAGAATTAGTCATGGGTTTTCTGTATTTGGAAATGGAGATCAAGTTTGGGGTTTTCTAGACTTGAAAACAGGCTAATGAAGCTGTTTTGGGGGCTCTAAAACAGAAAAAAAGGCTTGTGTGTTTGGGGTTGGGAAAAGGGCTGCTGGGGATGGGATGGAGTTTGGAGCAGAGACCAAGTCCTATGTGTTTGGACTCAGAACTGAGATTGACTCATCTGCTTCTGAGCAGGGGGTCAGGAGTGGGAGGGAAGGTGTTGGGTTCCAGGCAGGCAGGAGGTGGGCAGGTGACAAAGATCCCTGCCTAAGGTGGGGGTTCAGTCATGTTGGTCCCCAAACTTTGAGAGGCCAGCATGCATCAGGCTGAACTCAATATCTGATAGAGTCTCTGAGGGAAAAGACAGTTTTCACACTGTTTTTATATGTCCAACTCTTAATTCATTGTGTGTACAACAGCTGGAATAGTCTTTAAGTCATTAGTTCTTATTTAGACAATGCACAATTATGGCAGTTTATATTCCTAGGACAGTGATTGATTTATGACCTTGTCAAAACCCACACTGCTATAATGAGCAGAAGCTTTAATTAGCTTAACGATGGGCAGGGCTGTCCCCAGCCAGAAGCACAGCAAGCAGCAGCATTATCCTCTGCACAAGCAGCCTGGCTTCTTCCTCAGAGATTCAAGGAACCCTGGGCCAGTCCCTCCCCATATCTTTTCAAGGGTAGAAATGATGTGGCCCAGCACATCCCTGGTGCCAGCTTGGAGATTTGTAGGGGTAGTGTCACTGGCCCAATTTTCCTCACTCACCACAGATGAATCCAAGACTGAACCAGCTTCTTCAGCCCTGGAAAAGAAGGCACTTTTCCAGGAAGCAGCCAAACAGCATCTTGAACTTGATATGGTATAGTTACACAAGATTTTATGCTTATTAACTAAGTATTAAGTGTTTAACAATCACACAATAACTAGGTTGGAAAAGACCTCCAAGATCATCGAGTCCAACCCATGCCCCAACACCTCAACTAGACCATGGCACCAAGTGCCACATCCAGTCTTTTTTTAAATACATACAGGGATGGCGACTCCACCACCTTCCCACCAAAGCATTCCAGTACTTTATTA
>WAAG01096099.1:0-11812 GCA_013390105.1 Tichodroma muraria
CTGAATAGTCTTTTCTTTATTATGAAATGACACAAGTGGAACTTTCTAATTGGCTGTCAGTGATGTCATATCCAAGTAAATGCACAAGTTGGCTTATTTCTCTTATTATGAACATTATCCATGACAGACTCTGAGTTTCTGGAGAGCTCCTGTCCCTCTTTGGTAGTTAACGTCACTTTGCTGGAACAATTACAGTTATGCCTCTGTAACAGTATAGAAATTTGCCAGCGTATTTTCCTGTCTTTGTTTGCATATGGGGGATACTTTTCTTTCTTTTACTATGTTCCCCTACTGCCCACAGGACTAGTGTGGAACTTACCAATTGAAACAAGCGACAACTTTCTTAGGCATCCTTTCAGGGCTGTTTTTTTGGCTGGTTTCATGGATTGTGTCTAAATCAACAAGAAACGTGGTCACACTCATATCGAACTCATAGTTAAGAGACTTCATATAATATGCAGCAGTTTCATCGGTACAACCACAAAATATACATAGCCAAGACACATACGGAAACAGTGAGATTTTGTTCTTGTGGTTTTCAGCTTATTTATGTATTTGGTTAACAGTGCCTCCTTAATGCAGAAGGATTGCCACATCTCCAGCCTTTCCGGGAGGGTCAGCTTTCACTGCAGGAGGATTTGCTCTCCAAAGAATGTGCTTTGGCAGGAATGGGCCAGCTTACATTTGTTCTTCTCTGTTACCCATGTTATGTACTTACAGAGTTTAGATGAAGGGCAAATGTTTTGCATCTAGGAGTCACCTTTCAAAATCATGTGGCAAGGTGCCACTTCCTCTAGCTATCCTCCATACAGCTCTCCAAACCAAGATTACAAATCCATAATTTCTTTACTACCTCAGCTCCTAACTGCGTTCATCCTGCTTTGTAAGCAGCTCCGCTTTCACATGCAACCTTCAGCTTATAGCCAGCTTCAAGATCTCTTCAAGGTCCCCAGGCCTCTGAAATTTGACAGGACAGCCAGGACCACCCTCATGAAGACCACAGCCTCTCTTGATCTCTCTGATCTCACACAAACTCTCACCACCTCCTTCTGATCAGTCCCAAGCAGGTTTGTCAGGAGCGTGAGGCACTGCAGAGCTATGCTGTTACTGCAGGGAGTATAGAGGTAGGCATCCTCTAGGATGGTCTGCTGGAGGCAAGGGCATAATTTGACCTTCAGCTCTACACCAGGACTCCCTCATCATGTTACCTAGTGCTGAGTTTAAGATATACGAAGTAACAGAAGATAAATTCACCTGAAGACTCCAGCTCTTCAGGCAATTTGCTTAGTGGATGCTCTCCCAGATGCCCATGACTATTACTAATCACATGCACAGTGACAACGCAAGTTGGTAATTCTTATTCTCCAGGGCCTGGAAAAAAGTTATGGACTATAATGTGCAGTAATCCCAGCTGATAGAGCTAGCATGGTGCTACTCTAAGTGAGGCTGGAGGTTAGCAATCAGAGCTACTTAATTAAAATATCAAAAAGAGTGAATGCAAAATATAGCTTAAGAGAGAGATGTAAGTGGCTTTTTCCAGTATCAGGTTGTCACATCTTCTAGTTTCGGAATATTCCTTGGTTTGTTTTGTCTTGTTTTAGGGAAAATAGAAGACAGATTTCTTTCCCTTTTTTCTGTCCTTTTGATTCCTGTTCTTTTTTTTCCCCTTATTTCTAGTATACAATGGTTTAATCTAAAGAATAAAGACACCACATGATTATATCATTTTCTAATCCAATTACAGATCTTTGATATGGCCCCTTATCTTTTTTTTCTCCATGCAGTGATATACAGATCGCATGGTTCTTTAAACTTGAAAATATCTTTACTTTTCAGATCATGCCTTTACCTTTCCTTTGCATTTCACTAAAACACAAATGTGTAATATTTAATTATTTGATTCCTATCTTGTGAAAGGAAGATTAATAGAGATATTAATGAATACAGTAATGTAATCAACAGTTAACTTTCCTAGAATAATTTGATTGGGATTTCACTTTACAATATAGGTGAAAACCTGGCTCCAGTAAAATTACAGCATTCTCATGAGATTTAATAGGACAAGAAGCCCATTATCTACTTTCTGATGACCTGAAAATTTTCAGTATTCGGCACCATGGTCATTTGACACCAGTGGAACTGCTTTGTTGCTTCAATGTATGTCAAACTTCAGAGGAATACTCTCCCAGCTACTTTGCCTTGGAAAGAGGAAAAGGCTTTTCCACAGCAAGAATCAACAGCCCAGTAAGGCAGCAGCTGTTGCAATGGTGTATATAGAAGCAAAGTCACTATTAGGGCTGTTAAACGCACTCCCATCACTTCTTAAAACCTGTACATGCCCATTGGTGACAAAGAGGACTAATCACACATACATTTTTGTTAAAAATTGTCCACTTGTTCATCTACACTGTCTCCTTATAGAAGTTTGAGATTTTCCTGTAGACTGAATTTAAAGGTTGAACTCTTAAATCTCATGCAGCACTTATGGAAGTAGCAGAATTCTTTACAAGGTACAGAGGAGGCATAAAAATGTTTTGTTATCCTTGGTTTGGTCTTTCATATTTACTGTAGCTCATTATTTGATTCAGGAAACCCTGCCTTGTTCACTTATCTTTGATGTCAGCAGTGTCTAAAAGTCTAATATAGATGTTCCTTTTTCTACTTTTTTTTTTTCCCCAGCTGTTGTTTACATATTCTCCCCCACAAGTAGTGGAGCTACAGTACTGGTCCCCCAAAGTTGGTTGCTGAAGTTCTTGTTGGTTTAATAAAGCAAATAACAGTCCAGTCTAGTTCATTTTGCTCTTTTTGCTCTTGTCATAAAGATGGCAAGAATTAAGGCTCATGACGGAGATCCCAAAAGAGCTTTCTTCCTTGCCCTTTTGCATGGAAGCTAGACACTTGCAAGAGAAACAGAGACTCTGAAACTGGACTTTCAGATGTACTGTGAGGCATTAAAACTTTTGTCTTGTCATAAGGACTCATCAAAGGGACTAAATGGCCACCAAGTCTGTGAGCAGGAGCAGCCTGGAGAGGACAGCAGGTCAGTAGTCATCAGTAGCAAGATGATTCTGAAGAGTTTGCTGTGCTGTGACTGCCTTTCTTCTCTTTCATGGTGTACTTCCTTCCTCAGCCTATCCATGCTCAGTTGACTAGTATACACAGTGGCAGCTTTTATGTGTTTTACCTGGGATAGTATCAGATAAAAATTTATAGTAGAGTTATGGAGTAGAACAAAGCACAGTAAAGTATTGAAGACAGTACAAAGATGAGAATGCTGTGTTGTTACACATTGGAAATGCAAAAACTATGTTCATTGTCCTGAAGGTTTTGAGATTCTTCTGTGCTCCCCATTACATTCTCAGGTCAAGTGGCTGTATTTTATCTCTGCAAGCTTGGGGACAGACAGTGAAAGCCCCATTGATGCTACTGTATACAGGCAATTGAATGAATAGGAACTGTGTAAGAGTTGGTTATTAGTAAACCAACTACAAAAGAAATCTCTTTAAGTATTAAAATATTTAAGAATCTTTCTGGTATTTTGTTTTGTTGTTCCAGGATGAGACTTGTTATGTATTGGGAATTTCACTGAATACCTTCCCGCTGTTCTTGGTTTGTGTATTTTTCTTTTAAGCCTCTGCTTTCTATCCCCACTGCATGCAACTATTAAAACTGATCTACCAAAAAAAAAAAAGTTTTAGGGAACTTTATAAACTGTGTTTAAGATGGGTTCCCTTGACTCAGAGTGCTCCTGAGCATAAAATAATTTATAACATCAGAATCGCTTCCTTTTTACTTAGGATGAGCCCTTACCCATAGGTCCCATGAGACAACATGGTCATGAGTTTTTATAGTGTTTTCCCATCTCTGAGGCAAAGCCTTCTCCCAGGAACAAAGATCTTGATGGAAGGACCACTGCCTAGAGCATAACTGCCAGTGTTTGGGTAACAAACTGCAGGGTGCCCTGTGTGGGAGGCAGCTACAAGTTGTGCTGTGATAGCCACAGACAGGTTCAGTCAGCTCTCAAACTGATGCTAGCAGGGTGAACACCATCAGGTGTTCAGAACCACAGCCCTTCACGGGAGCACCCCACACCCCAGCTTCAACATGTTTATGTGAAGCATTAAAATGTTTATGGAAAAGCTGCAGTCATGAGGGGCATGAAAGACATGGGGAGATGTCTTTGGGGACATGTGACTGGAGACATGCAGAGAGAGAGGCTGCTGAGATGACATGGCTGGAGATATATTCTTGGAAGGAGGCACCCCACAGTGGAGGGCTACCTTCCAGGGACTGCAGTCATGGACAACCCACAGCAGGGAAGGGGCATTCCTGAGGTGCTGCAGCTGTGGGCAGGGACATCCTTGGGAGCCTTTACTACTGGGTGACTTGTACCAGAGAGAGGACACCCGTCAGAGTGAGATACCCTTAGAGGCCACGGCCATTGCTGACCCATGCTGGGGCAGAGGAAAACCCTTAACAAGTGAAGAGAAGCAGACAGAAACCATTAAGCACACAACCCAAAACCTTCTGCGCCACACATTTCCTCATCTAAGGAACTGGGATTGTCAGAGTGTAACCCACAGCAAAAACAAAAGAAAAAGTGATCAGGAAGGCAGGGAGGAGAGAGTTGGCTTAACATGAGCCCATATCAGGGAAGAATCCCTTTACTTTTTTGTAGGTGTTACTTATAAGTCTATCACTTGCTGATGGAGTTTTTTCCTCAATAAACAAATCACTGATTAGAAGTCTGCATGGCGTGGCAATAAATTAAAGCTAAAAAGGGTAAAAATTATTGAGTCTAGATTGTTTACTCACTACAGGCACTGTGATGCTGCTTGTTATGAAAAATATGCATCAGTTTTAAAATTTTTTTGCCTGTTTCCTTGCCTAATGTTCATTCCATATTTCAGATGATGTTTAAGAAAAACACAGATATTTTCTTGTTGAATAAACTGTGTTTGAGCTTTACTACTTCAAGTTAAGTTTAGTAACATTTTATCTTTCTCCAGTAGTGGATTTACACATATATGTAAATGGAATAAAATAGTAAGTCCTGCAGACTGCAATTTTCTGTCAACCAAAAAACACAGTAATTCTGTAAGAGGGTAGAAGAACTACAGTAAACTGGGTAACCTTGCAGAAAACTCATGTGCTGTTAATAAAAGGATTTTAGTGTATCTTTAAGTATTTTTCAGCTTCCATGGGCATAAAATATCTGAAATCTTAATACCATCATAGAAAAAATAGGTTCAGATTCATAAATCATGATCAGTTTCCCTTATCTGGCAAATTAGGACCTAGCCTTAAAATTCTTCCATGGTCCACATTCAGGAAATCATCTCTACTTATGGTAGTAAGAGTCAAACATCAGTTTATAGTTAAGCACCTGCTTAAGTGCTTTTTTGGGTTATGTTCAAAAATGAAATGTGTTCATGTCCCTCATGTGTAGATAAGGGTCAGATATAAAATTAGAAGATAGATTTAGATTCCAGTCACCTTCTCTTTAATTAGTGAGCATTCAGATCAGAACTTCTATACGGGACCATCTGGGCAGTGCCATTTTTAATGCAGTCATTTATTTTTCTGTTTCATCACTGGATGTCTTTCATTTCAGGTCTCTGTTTTAAAAGTAAAAAAAATATCACTGTTTTTAAACAGTATCAAAACAAAGATGACAAGCTTATTCATTTACTGGCTCAAGTTAGAAAAATTATAACTGAGGAGGTGTTGAATGAAGTGTGTTTACTATTTTGAGTATTTCTTGCACACAAAATTTTGATTCTCAAAAATTATCATGAAAAAATTTGTTCTGCTAAAAAAATCCCTAACAAATTATTTACATAGTATATATTTTTTAATTATATTATCAGGGTATGTTCCTTCAGTGTAATGCAAATTAACAAGACTATTTTATTGTCTACATTAAATTATGGTTTTCTAATGGCGTGAGGGTCATTTTAAACATCATTGCTTCAGTTGTCAGAGAGACGGACAGAACATGTGAACTTTAACAGAACATCTGCTTCAAAGTGCATATGCTATAATTTATGACCATTTCAGCATCACTGAACTGTTGCCAAATTTAACAGGATTCAGTACTTCCACAGATTTTAGCTCAAAAAAAAATTATGGTGTTTAAGAATAAAATTACATGTGTGGTATGATTAATTTTAAGAGACTGAACAAAGATTCAGGTAAAATGCCCTTGAGACAGAAAACATCATAAACAAAAAACAAAGAGTTGGGTGTTTTGTGGAGAGGGGATGGTTATAAACAGGTCATTCTTCAACAGAAAATATTTCCTAATCATAGGAAAAATAAAAGGTGAACTTTAAACGTATTTCTGCAAAATTAGCAAACACAGCTTCTTCTCTCTTGCCAGTTACTGGATGGTGAAATCTCTCACAAAGTTTTAGAATTGAACGAGAAAGTGTCACAACGGTATGGATTGACATCTGCCTCTGTCAGGTTTTTACAGCTTGCACAAAGGAGGATGAAGGCACACTATTACATAGGGAAACCTACCATTTGACAGAAAAGAGCATTTTCTGACCTGACCAACAGTGCTGGGACTTAAGTGAAGGCTCCCCAGAGTGGATGGTCTAAAACATTGATTCATTAGTCTGTTTAATCTTTATGGCTGCTAAGGGAGAGATCCTCCTTGATTTACAATCTGACAGACTGTCATCTCAAGAGGTCCCTGATCACTGTCCCCCCACCAAACTGATAAAACAAAAATATAAACCTTACTACCCATGATGCATAGAATTAGCATAAGGGTCAAGTGGAAAATGGAAATAAAAAAATCACAAAGGACTGAACTCAGGATAGGGAGAAGTGGCTGTCAGGGAGCTACTTATAACTCCCCCCACTTTGGGAATACATATGCTGTATTCTAGGCTCCATATGTAGTGCAGCCTCAAGTGACTGAGGGAGAGTAGAAGCAGCTTAGAAGATCTCAGACCCTCTACATGCTGCCCACTCACCCTCATACCAGCTACACCATGCTACATTTTGTGCACCAGTGTAAACTGATGATATAGGCCAGATAAATGAAATATTGTCACCTATTGCCACTGAAGATGAAGGTAATCTAGAATGGCATGGCAAGGCTGCAACACCTTCCAACCCAGGCCACTCCATGATTCTATGACCAACCAAGACGGAGACAGCTACTTTGTAGATGCAGAAAGTTAAAGAGGATGAATTTCATTCTGTATGTATGCCAGTATTTGGCCATAAATGACTCCTGACAGTACTGCGGTAATGCAATGTGTACAAATGGAAAGATGTGAATAAAGAAAAAAAGAAAAAAACCAATGTGATTATATTCACTGGGGGTGAGAATGATCTCTTTCTGGGGGAAGCAAGGGCCAGCTGGGAAACCAGGTGTCAAGGTAGATCCAAGGGTGAGGCCAAAACATCAGCTTACAGCTGGTGATCTAGGGGTCAAGATCAGACTTACTGAGGGAATCTTGGGTCAGACACAGCCCAGGATGGGCAGGCATGGCTGTAGGGAGGGGCTAGGATTTGGGGCTGCAACAGCACCTGGCTCAGCAGGGACCATGGCCAGGGCTGTGGGGAGCTGAAGACCAGCCCCACTGCAGTGGCAGTGACTGCCCTGGGGTGTAACATGGGGCCCTGGGCAGGGTGCAAAGAGCTCAGGGGTGGTAGGCAGGACCAGGAAGGGCTGGTGGTGCCCTCAGAGCCCTGGCAAGCTACACTAGTACCATTATACCCTTCCAGTAAGCTTGCTGGGTGTGTAAAATAGGACAGGAGTCAGAATGAAAAGGTCATATTGCTTGGAGAGATGTTCACAAAGAGAGGACAGGCTGAGGCCCCCCAAGAGGCCAAAAGTCCACTCAGCATTAAAAATAGTAGCCAGGCTTACAGTGCTACCAGGCAGAGGGTAGCAAAGTAAACCTTAGGGTGGCTTCTGACACAGTCCAGGACTGATCCTTGCTGAGACTGCCCCAGAAGAAAGTTATGTGAAGAAAGACAGTCCCTTGTCCAAGGTCAGCTCTTCATAAGAAGCTTTTCACATGGTGGAAAACTACTAGAAAAGGAACAATATAAATGCTCAGAAAAAGTCAACTCACATTTTGCATAACATTTCCTGTCACTCTTAGTAAGTGTCTTCCATATGGCAAGAGAATGAGAGACCCTGGCACCGGCATTTTTAACCATAAAAAAAATTTGAATCATACAAAGACAATCTGAATATCCAGAGCAAATTTATATTCTTCATGTCCTGTTAAACCGCAGTGCTTTATTTGCATTTATCTCTCTGACTGTATTTCTGATTCTCAGGTACCGTAGTCTATATTAACAGTCACTTTGGGTTTAACATCATTAAATGTTCACTGTCAAGTCCCCACAAATCCCACATTTCCCTTGTCTCTCAGGCTTAAAAAACTCATTTAACACTAAGGGCTAATTAATTAACTGGGTTTTCCTATATTTAATGGAAACTACACTAAACCATAGAACCAAACCCCACTGAAATTTAGTTCACTCGGGCAACCTATAATTATACCCTACCAGATTTAACCACTGTTCTAATTCATATTTATTATTACAGTAGAATTATGTATTGTTGTTATTATGAATATGTTCATATGGAAAATTGCACAAGCTACAGTGTACAAGAGTATTGTACCATGAATATACAGGAACAACTGCAGAAGCAGGCGCCATGGGCATTAGAATTGTTTTTCACTCTGAATGAATAAATATAAAAAATTCAGGGTGAAAAAGAAAGACAAATGCATTATTTAACAAACTAGTAAACTCAAGGAAAAAGATCTTGCTCAATTTTTATACCACATTCACAAAAGTTTTCACACAGCTCCAGATGGTCAATTAACTTTTTTTTAGTGTCAGCAAACTGTTTTTCATTATTTTCATTGTCCATATTGGCTTCTGTAAAATTCATTTTTGTTCATTATCCTTTATTTGTAGATGATTGCTAGATAAGCATACTAGTTCAAAAAGAAAATCAAAGAGGTGTGTGGCTGTTACTTGATGTAGGGTGTGTTAGAAGACAAAGATGACTGTGGTGAATTAGCAATGAGGCACAAACAGGGTATATAGCACTGTATGGTTATGAACATCTGCTTCAGGTGTGTTAGTAGGACACAAAGGACTGTCACCTGCTCCCTCTATGCTCAATGGGAGCTCTTCGACTGACATAAATAGAAACTAGCTTTGAGCTTTTGAGAAGAAAATCTCCAGAAAAAATTCACTCTTTTAGAGACTGATTTTTTTTTTATTTTACAAAATTGGTGAAAAATTATTTGCAAGTTTTTAATTTTTTTCCAAGGACAAAACACAAAAAATAAAATTCTCACCCACTTTTACTCCTCTAAACTTTCTCTTAGAAGAGTGAAACATTTCAGTATGTTTTATAGAGCCCAGCATCTCTAGGTATTCCTATATCCTGAGATGCTATGCCATGTAGAAATATGAACAATCTTGTCCCTTCTTGTCCAATCTTGTCCCTTCAGAAATGACCTTCTGCATCTTCATGAGTCTGCAGAGAACAATGCAGAGATACTGATGTGGATCTTTACAGAAACCTAGCTGTATAGTTCATGATGTATACCTGAGCATCATCGTTTTTCAGGTGTGGAATCCACCTTCATATCTCTCCAGAGTTCAGCCTTGTACCTTTAAAAAGTCTCTCTCAATGGAGTAGTGAGCTAGTGCATCAGAGATACAAATGTACGTTCAGTTCCTAATACTGATTGAGAAGTCCACCTCAACAAGGTAGACTCAGACACGTTTGAGGCAACGGATGTGTTTCACCATGAGATCATTGGACACAACACTCTACAAGAACCAGCTTTCCAACTGGTCTTATCGTTGTGAGACAGTGATAATTATATTCATTGGAATAATAATGCTGATCATTCTCCACTTGGGCTCTACAGTGAAGAAATTGGTAAATACTGCATGTATTTCTGCATATAACTTTGTGAGTGCATTTAGTTTTGCCCAAAGTGAGGAAAAATCTTTTGGAGCACAGGTAAATATTTGAGTCCATTAGGAAACACTGAGGTCAGGGCATTCAGACCCCATTGCTTGTAGGCAGGTACATGGAGTTAGCACTGTATGTCTGACAAAAACAAAAGAGCAGCAATGTTTAGAATAGGCAATAAGCAATAATAAGTAAGCAAATACAGACTTAAATTCCAACATGGGGTAACCAAAGCTATGGAAATGTTAATGAATTGTGTTCAGCAGAAGTAAAGTCAGCAGGGAGGAAAACACCAGTACCTGGCTGTGACTTAATTGTTACATTACAAGTGTTTATGTGCTCTGTGTTTAATGAGTGCAGATTGGGAGTCCAGGACTCAATTAAAAATACTATAAACAAAATAGAAGAGTACAAAGGCAAGGAGAAAGCATGATAAGCCCACACTCTAGGGCATTGTGATTGGGAAAATATCATACCATATATAAGATGTCTCCAGATTTAAAGGAGCAGCAACAAATGTTCAAAGGGATCATCTAAATGATTCAGAAGTAGATTTGAGAGAGTCTGTGACACAAGGAGTAACTGCAGCTGAGGAGAAGGTAAGGAGACTCTTTACCTTAAAGGCTGATGTCCCTTACACCAGACAGAAATATGACATGGCTAGCAATATATATTCATGTTGAAAAGTATTTATTTCAAAAGTGTAGTGTGCTCCACAGACTGTAAGGATTCTTTCAGGGATGACACTTTTCCTTTTTTAGTATTATAGGAGCATCAGTACTCAACTGAACATGGTTCAAAGGGTATCATCTTCCAACAGGTCTAAACTCTCTCTGTGCTTCAAATAACTCACACATACACACAAATCAAATCAAATAATCAGAAACATGAAGTGAGCAATAGTGATTAATGACACAAATGGGAACCAATGATTTACATGCCACTCTTTGAATTATGCAATTAGGACTTAGATACTCTGAAATCAGTGGCTCTAAATTCTGATGGCAAGGCAATTTTATTGTCTCTTTTAGAGCCCCAAAACCACCACAACAGCAAAGCTTCAGGTAGCGTATTAGTCAAGTAGGATGGAATTACCTGCAAGTCACTACCCTTGGCAAACAAGTTATTGTCACTTTTGATTCTGACTGTTTGCAGTATCACTGGTTTCACCTCACAAGACAGTTGGTGTCTGTTAATAAAGTCATTATAATTAAGATAATCAGTTGTCGCTTCTTTTTTGATTTAGCTGCAAGAAAACAATAGTTAGAGATGTCAGCTTTCTAAAAAAGGTCAAAATTGAGATGCATATTCAGAAGCAGAACGTGGGACACCTGAGAAGACTGAAATACTTGCAGGATTCAAGGTCCTTCAGCTAAACAGGAAGCTCCTAAATGTAGCATTAAGGATAAGAACTGCATCCATGTTTAGGCATTTACATTTCACATTTATCTTTGTCTGCTTTTATGGATGATGATTCTGTCTCCAACATATATTTTTGCCTATAGGACTACCTTGTGACCACACTGTTGGTGTTTCCAAAGGAAGAAAACTTTCACTTCTCAAAACACTTGTGCATGGATTCAGAGAATAGTTCTCTCACGCCCAAACCTGTCTCAGCAATCTCTGTTGTGGGATCTCCTCCTGTGATGACCTCACATACTGCTAACACCAAGGGGGCAAGATGACCCTCATTAAACAGGCCACGCTGTCATCAGCCTCAGGGCAGATGAGAGCAGTAGGCAAACTGAGTACGGAGAGTTTTCAGACTGTCAGCAAAGACAATACGGATGTTGGGTACTCATGATGAGATATCCAGTAAGATAATAATAACTG
>WAAG01096184.1:0-11519 GCA_013390105.1 Tichodroma muraria
TGTTCAATCTGCTATTAGAGAAAGCTAATTCCCTAATCAAATTCACCACCCTAAATTACGACTTCCTGAAGCCCACAATTACCTGTATATGCACAAGGCTGTTTCCAGAATGCATGATATACACATCTACTGATGAATGACCTGTCCAAAAGAATAAACACCGAGATAAGTGTTGGATACTTAGGATATCAGTGATATCCTTGATTCACCAAGGATAGAAACACTTGTTTTGTCTAGACACTCACAGGAGAAGCAATCTCAATTTAAATTTTGAAATCTTTGTGTGACAGATACCCTTGTAGAAAGAAGGAACTATTCACATCTTGAGCTGGCAAACATTTGAGGAGTAAAAATCCATTCAGCAAGATTTTTAGCCACAAACATGCAGGCAGGCCTCAACAGGGCATCTTCATTATCCTCTAAATCTTAGATTGAACACAACTCCCCCCTTCCTAGGGGCAGAGCGACAGGAGTTAACAGATGGCGGGAAGAAGAATGGCTGATGATCAAGTAACTTTCTAAGGGCCAGTCTATTAATAGCAGGAGAGAGCCCAGTAAAAACTGTTCTGTATCACACACAGCTGAACAATATCCCGGCTTGCCTCCTTTAAAATTATTCCCAGGAAATAACACGAAGCCGGATTCAGCACTTTGGGCTCAAATCAGGAATGGTCCTATCACCCAGCAGGTAGCAAACTATTGCCTAAAGCAACAGGAGAGAGGTGTAACACAGCTTTCACCTGCTGGTAAGGTGGGCAGGACAGCTGTGTTGGGAACCACCCTTGGTCACTGGCAAAGCTATGCTCCCATCCACAGGACAGCAGGAAGATGCAGACGATCAAAAGAAGGGCAGCAGGACAGAATAAGAGATTACCATTATAGTACGGTCCTTCCACAAGGAAGATAACCTGAGTTTTTGCCCTTGCTTATGCTTGTATTAAATCAGTGTATGCAGGCTGCCATGAAAGGACATTCTGCCACCTGACCAGCCACGATTTCTAATAATGTGTGTGCTTTCTCAGCTGCTTGAAAGCAAGACTGCAAGTGCCATCTTCCAAAAGAGGGTTCAAGGTGTTGATTATGAGCTCCACATACCCCACTGCTGTTTAAGGCACATACTCCTCTTCAGCCTTTCCAGCTGGTTAGTGCCCTTGTGCAGACCCTGCCTACCTGCTGTCCCATTCTAGGTGCTAACTTCCCACCAACAGCTAATCCAAAAGGCTTGTAGGGACCAACCTCTAGCACAGACAGGACTTATAATTGCACTATATTTAACAGAAAACAGCCCTAAAAGAGACTTCTAGTACTTCAACCATTGAAAGTGTTAGCAGTGAGCACCCTTGACAGAACAGATGGGAACAATTTTCTACCAGCATCAGAATATATGTACATCCACAACTCAATACAACAAAGCCCTGGCATCTCACTGGCAGGCAAACTAGGTTTACAGTTTCAGCTCTGTGAAATGCCACATCACAGAACAGGCACAAGGGAAGCAGTATACATTGTAGATATTGGTTTGTGTATGTTGTATCTATTGTTTTGTGACTAGATTTTGAAATGCATTTCTGAAAAGACAAAAAGATCGTGTTCCTTTTCAACAAGTATGTTAAAAAATATTTTCATCTGGATTCTTAAGCAGTTTCTTCTCCAATCAGAAACGAAAACTGTCAGAAATGTCTAAAAAAAGCTGTTCTAATAGACTGCAAGGCTCTATAAATAATTTAAGATCCCCTGGATTTAGAGGATTTGCAGCATAAAGAAACTGCAAGGAGCTGACTGCTTTGCCTGTGGAATTCTAGCTTACAAGAACAAATGATGTGCACATCTGTATTACCTCATTACCCTACTTTCCATAATGGCCACTATATCCCCAGTACTGTATAAACCACTCTGCCTTCACAATCCCATTATGGTCAATTTAATTAATGAGAAACCAGAAATGCAGCTGTAGAATTCAAAAAACCATGTCATCTTTCCATACTATTTAAGCAAATGCATAAGCATGGGGGACTAAAGAATGAAAGAGATCTAGTTTACAACTTTACAGTTCTTACCTTTATGAAGAAAACTGCTTATGATAACTCTGCCCAACACAAATTTTCTGCAAGCTATGTTTAACTGAACTTAAACTAGACTGTCACTGAATTCAATTAAATTTAAGATGTCAAATTACAAACTATGTATAAAACCAGATTGAATTACACTTAACAAGTAGATTTAGGACTTACCTGAGGTCTTTGTTCTTTCCATTGCTACATAAACTATAAAAAGATTCTCCAGTAAATATTGTCTGTGCTCCACGAGATCCTGCTGGGCGTTTTCCACTCTTACTGTTAAGCTCATTTCTAGCAGCATTGGGTCATCGGACATAAAACAGCAACTCTGGAGCGAGACAAAGGGATATGGTGTGTGTGATGGGGGACAGAACAGAAAAAATTCATGATGCTAAGGAACTCTGAGAAATTAATCAAAGGTATTATCTAAGAGACAAGGTTTCCAGCACCAGAGTGCTGGCAAAACAGAAGTAATTAGGACCCTTGCTAAAATCTCAGCAGAAACCAAAAACAGTGCAGGTACAGAGAGCACAGCAAAAACAAAGACAAAAACAACTGAAAAAGACACTGAATCTTGAGAGAATGCAAATTTATAAACTGTCTTAGTCAGTCTCACCTCAGGGACTATAAAACAGTTTCCTTTGTTAAATCCTCTGCCTTCAATAAAATGTGCCATAAACAGACTGATGCATGTGTCTTAATGGTAGGAAGACAGTTCATGTTCACTCGTCTGTTTATAGTTAATTTTTCCAAATCCTGTGTTTTTGTCTCCATTTCTCACTGAAGTAATTTTAAAAAAACAAACATACATGTACAATTCTTAATAGAAAACACTGTTGTCTGGCTAGAATACTTCAGAAAAACATAAATAGAATCTTATTTCCATCTGTAAGTAGTGGCTGCTGTTAACACAGCTAAGTCATAGCAACTACAAAGACACAGACACCATTTCACAAAAAAAAAATTGAAGCCAACAAAGCAAAATAGAACTAGACAATCAACAGTGAATAACATAAATTAGTCCTGCATCAAACCACAAAGGTCACTCAATTCAGGCTCCGATGCCCTATCAGGAAGACTAATTTGCTCAGGATGGAGGATGAGGAGGAGAAAACTGGCACGTGAAGAGCTCTCCGAAGTGCACAAAAACACTTGCAGCTAATCTCAAGTGGCGCAAGCAAGTACAGCAGGAGCGGGGAAGTGCCTGAGGATGGGATGCCAGCTCACAGCTCACACAGCATCAAAGAGACCCTCAGCACTTGAAGCAGCTGCCAGGAGCAGGAGAGGAGGCTGCCATGCAGACCGGAGCACAGGCACGGCGTGCCCTTGGGAAGCTCAGACCAAAGGGCGGACAGCCGCACTGCAGACAGCCTCCAGCTGCACCTCAAGCACCTCAACGCACTGCACTGCAAGCACCAAACGGGGACGCGGAGCAGCACAGGAATGCCATCCTGTGCAACACGTGTTCCATACAGGAATACAGCTAGGGAGCCTGGGCCTCATCACTCCTGGGGAAAGAGGCACCGCCGGCCACAGCGCGGGTCTGAGTCTGACCCAGCCCCACACCCACGGCGCGATCACTGAGCAGCACCCACCGACCGCGTGGGGACGCCTGCGGAGAGACGGGAAGAGGGCTCGGATGGCACCGCCCAGGACAGAGATATCCCACTGTCCCGAAGGCTCGGTGCTCTTGGAGGGGCATCTCTGCTAACACACTCGCCCCTCCTCAGCTCTGCCCAGCACCACGGCCACCCTCACGCCCCCCTGAGAAACAGCCCAGGCAGCCCAGGCTTCAGCCTCTCAGCTCATTGATCCCTTCTCCAGAAAGAGACACCTGTGAGAAGTTTCTGGAGAAAAGAAATTACAGAAATCTAATCATTTCTGTGCCCCACGTCAGTAGTACAACACCTACACATCAGAACGCTTAGCCTGTTGGACCGGTTTTGGTTTTTTGGAAGGTTTATGGGGTAGTGGGTATCTTTTTTCATCTCCTTCTCTCCTAAAGATTTTAGTGTGATATATGTGACACTTAATTTGTATCAAAGGATACAGTTTTATAAAAGCACAATTCCCCTTTAAACTGACACACTGAAAAATGCATTTTTGCTAAAACTTCTAGAGTACTGGAAAGTGTCCCTTTAAGCTTGGCTTAAAATAAGAAGACCCACATAAATGTAAAATAATAATAAAACATACCTTAACTAGTTGATATGTGTCATTAGGTAAACTGCATTCAAGGTGAACCCGTAATAGACTGGCATTCATAATTTCTGTCTGCAAGAAAGAAAAGTGAAGAAAACATCAAACACACTGCTTCAAATGTTATATAAACCCAATTCACACATCATAATTTATAAAGATAACAGGGCTGCTTCCTCATAACACAACACATAACACAACAATGTAAGGAATTTTTTTTAATGGATACAATTACTCTGTACAGTAGTCCAGCAGTCTCCGAATCTCAGGACCCCATCAATATAACTACTTATCAATCTACATATCTTACCTACTTATTTATGTTTATTAAATATTTATACAGCATCATGAGATGCTCTTAGAAATTTTCTTATGACAAAACCACTGTATTCAACAGGGCCTTTGTGTGCAATATAAAAGCTTATTTCCTTGTTTTTTGTGTACTTTCTTTGCTGATTGGATACTGAAATACAGTATGTAGGCCAAGAACATAATGCTTCTTGGACATGGTCTGATACATAGGCTTCATGCCAAAATGGAAAGACAGAAAATACTTGTTTTGCATTTTTATTGACTAGAATGGGAAAAGAAAAGAAAAGATGACATTGACTGTGCCAGCTTGTAAAGCAGTCATAATCCTAATGGGGCAACAGCACTGACAAAGCCAAGTATAGTTCATGAAAGCTATCTAGAAATCTGCACTGCCAAATCACTGGCATAAACTGCACAGCCAGTATATCTTGATTCTGAATTAAATAAATAAAAAAAAAACCACAAAAAATCCCAGAAAACCACCACAGAATCACAATGGCAGACCTATCAGTCTGTCAGTGCCCTTCTTAAAGCCAAATTTCATGCCAGTTTTGAGGCTGATGTGAACCTTCACCCCCTGTTTCTCTTGCAATACTGATATATCTGACTAGGGTATCTGCAGGTTGAGGTTTTTGAAGGTGTTGATGAAACTGACTTTAAAGAATTACCAGTAATTTGATGCTGAAAAGCAAAACTGAAGAAGCTTTTGAAGGTATCTAGCACCCTATTTCATACATTTTTAGCACAGGAAAAAAGGGGACAGGCAGGGGCATGTGAGTAGGGAGATTTAGCACATGTTTCATGGGGTACAGTTTTATAAAAGCACTGCCAAACGGAAGCCAATACATGCACTCCCACTTCAACAGGATTTCATACCAAAATGACTGAGGCTTCACACAAGAGGGCGATGTAGCCCCTGCAAAGGTGGTTAGTGGTGACCCAAACCCTGTCCACAGCGCGCATTTCTGGTCAACTCCAACCCCGGCAAAGCAAAGGCCTTTCTTTTTTTAGAGATGTTTTTGTCTTTATCAAATTGTGTGAGCAGAAAAAAAAAAACATTTGATTTCAAAACATGCATCATTTCCTAACCTCTCACAGCCATGGCTGCTAGTGGAGTTTTAGCAAGGCAGTAAGATTACAACTTTGGGGGTATTTTCTGACCAGATAAAACTTGTTGTTTTAGACTTCCCTTCACAGTGCTTCTTGAAAGATCAGTACTGCTTTCATGGTACTAAATAAGGATTTGTTGGCCCTTATTCAATGCCACTGTCATTTAAAATAATTTAAGACCCCACACCCCTATTTAAAAAAATCAGCTAAATCATATATTTCCAGCCTTTGTTTTTCTTGACCTGGCATTGATCTAACATGGGAACTACTGTCACCATAAAATTGAAGTTCTAATGTATGGAAGGGGGGAAAATGCTACTGGGGTGTATTTGCTGTTGATCTGTTTTCTAGGGGAAATTTTTATTTCTTTGTGAAGCTATCTTCAGAACAGAAAACAGGTTTGCATTTCTCTAAGGCAGACTAAGGCAAATAATGCGTAACTGTCATGCCCAGTATCTTACAGCACCGGCAGGATGGCCCTGAGTTAACCCTAAAGAGAAGATAATGCATCTGAGAAGAAAACACTGTCAAAGGCAGAGTTTCCAACTAGACAAATCCAGGACCATCTCCCAGCAGTGCAAGCACTTTGTTTATACTGTAAATATCATTGCTAATGAATCAGAGCAGAGAGATGAGTTATGCAGCCAATGTCTGTACCAGAGGCAAATTGAAAAGGAGAGGCACAGCAGGGAAATCTCAGAGAGACCTCTGCAGAGCACTGCCACTTAATTACCTGGTGCCTCTGTTTTGTATTAGGTACTCAGGCATACATACTTGAATGTACACACACTCAGCACCCACAAATCCTATATGAACTGAATGAGGACAACTGACAGAAGCCACACAAATTAAATTCTTGACAGCTTTGGTAAGTTCTCAAGTTTAAATTTTTTAAAAGAAATAGCAGCTTCTTTCAATAAAACCCTAAAAACCTGAACCATCTATCCAGTTTGCAAGAAGCCTCACTCCTGAAAAAGAGCTAGGATTCTCGCTGGGGATGGTAGAGTAGGCAATTATTTAGAAAACAATTCATCCATCAATGAGGTCTCAATCACACGTGGCTCTCTAAAAGATTTTCAGATATGTTCTTGCATCATTACCAGGACTGCAGAGTTTGTGTCACTTCCTGGAGTTTGGCTACAGTATCATTAAAACCGAACAACACTGAACAAGCCTCCTCTTCTTCCTGTAGGCTGACCCCTCAAAGTTCCTGTCCTGGATGGCCCCTGGCCCTATAGTGGTATTTCTACTCTGAATGGTGTTAATAAGCTGTCCCTGTAATAATGATACAGCAGAGTTTCATCAATTTTTTGCAGGCAGTTATCAGGATAGAACACCAAGAAAGCTCTACTGTCTTCCTTCCCTCTCTACACCCAAGCGCCACACTTGGACCTGTTTGCTTCCCTGATCCTCTGCCCACCAGTGCAAAACACAGCTTAAGGAGTGTCACATTCCTGCCAGTACTTGCAGTATGTCCTAAGTTGTTGGTTCATAAACTTTGAACTCCTCTGGGAAGTTGGCAAAGCGATATCTGTGTCTCCTACCATAAGACTCTCCACCCTGCATGCCACTCCACTGACATTTCCACCAACCTGAACACAGCGAGGCAGTGATGTAGCTGCCCTCTCAGTGCTGTCCAAATACTGAACAATGCCAAAAAACAGGCAACTACAGCAAAGACTACACCCAGAAGCTGCATAAACAAAGATGACCTAAATGGGCTCCACCATCTGTTACGGCTTAGTGGTAACTAGCCACTGCTGAGTGGCCACGTGGACATACTATGAATTCACAGCGTGGGACACAGCTCTCCTTTCCTCCCAGCGAGTGAGCCACGAGCCCAGAAACCCTGGGATCCAGGACCACAGGCAGAGCACGCCAATCCCAACCCTTCAAAACCGGAAGCGTTGAAAAGGGTAACAAAGACAGAGACATTCAACAGCAAGAAAGACAAGTCTGCCTTTTTCTTTTCTTATTAAGCACATAAGTTTCTGCTTAAAAACATGCAGGAATGAAGGCGAGGAAAGAAAGGCCTTTGTGCTTTGCTCATTAAAAGATAACAACACGCAAAATCCATGGGAGTTCATTATCCACAAAAAATCCAAACACAAACCTGTTGCACTTCCAAAACATTCTATTTCCAATGGAAACACTACTGTAAACTTCCATCTATAATCCCCAGGTATGTTACATTTCCAATACAAATAGCCTACAGTGACACAATTTTATCCACACCCCTATTTACAAATCTGGCCTTGACCTTCAAAATAAACTTTTGCAAATTGAAGAAGCTACAAAAGGGGTGGTCAATTTGGTGAAGAAATGGACAGCCCATTACCAAAGATATTACAGAGCATGGACTCATTTCAGCTTGGCAAAGTAAAATTTGAAAGTTCTGATGCCACTTACAAATGCTTCTAAATATAAGCATGAGAAGCAGGAAGAGTTACATAAATTAAATGTGCATCTTGATACATAAAATGGCCACAAAGCAATTCAAACTGGAAGTCAGGTGTAGGTTTCCAGCCATCAAAGTAGTAAGAGTATTTGGGGTAACAAGGTCTCCAGCAATTCTGGTAAGTACTTTACCTAGCACGTGATGGGACTAAATGATGTCAAAGCTTTTTTCGCCTTGTCGACCAAGGATGTCAGTGTCATCTTAAACACATCCTGTTTTAAAGATGGCTGTATCTTAAACACAGCCATCTTTAAAACAGGAGGCAAAAAACAGACACACAGCAGCTCTCTGTCTGAGGTTTCCAAGCAGTATCAGTGGACTTCAGAGGTAAGGACACCCTTCCATGTTTCAAAGTAAATGCTGCCATCCAAGGTTAGAACTCAATCATCCCCAGGTGAAAAGGGATGTGCAAATGAGGCTTATGCTATCCTGAATTTATTAAAATAGGTATTTTATGTCAGTTAAAAATAAACAGGGGAGAAGAAATGTGCACAGCGAGTATGACTGGCTTGTTTTAAATGCTTTTTCACTACAAGACTTCATTCTCTGTGTAATAGTTATGTATCCTTCAGTTTGCACTTGTGTAGTTACTCAAACCTCATCAACCTCTCTTCCTTCTACATCTTCTGAACTTAAAATATAAACTGGACAAAATAGAATGATATCAATTTTTTTTAATGAGATGTGGATCAGAACATAAGGAAGATGAATTGAAGAAGGCACTTCTGGAGAGGACAGCTAACTGGGGAGAAACATTTATCTGAGAGGAACGCAAACTCAAACCATAAACTACTCTCCCATATTTAGATCTTGTCTATCCTCTTCAACAGCTGAGGAGCCCTGCTGCAGCATTTCTGCTCAAATTGATAACATGCAGTGAAGAGCGCTTCCTCAGTTACAGCACAGCACAGAAAAATTACACTCAGAGCTTGGAGAATTGAGTCACCACTCTCTCCCACCTTATGTCCTACAAGATTAGTGCCAGGTGGTACCATGCTGCACTGCTAAACATGACCTCAAACTTGTAGTCCATACAAATAAAGCATGGGATAATGTTTGTCACTCTGCAGTGAGGAAAATGTCAAATGTTCCCCAAAGCATCTCCTCTCAGGAATTCAGACTGAACTGTAAAAAAGCATGTATGCAACTTTCAAATACTACCTGACAACAACCCATTGAGCTAGATGTGAAGATGCAGACATAAACAGCATCCAAAAAACTCTTCTCAGATCTACCTCTAGCACCCCAAATTACAAAACCTGAAGATTTTTGCTTCCTTTCCAAGAGTCTGTCTTTGTATGTCCACAAGCAAGCACAACCATGTTATTTTATTATTATTTACAGGGAAGATACTGGTATGGAGGAAGAGAAAGAGAGAGAAGGAAATTGTGCGTTAACGTTGGATAGAGGTAAGACTGACCTAACATATACATAGCAGACTGAAAAATACAACCTATGCCAGTAATTTTTCTCAGAACAGAAGGGATCACAAAGGCAATTAACGCAGCTCACGTTTAGATCAAGTACTAAATTTTGTTACATGCTAAGGTATTCTAAATATGTTTTTGGAAAAACAATGTCTGTGTATAACACAACACGAAAGCTGAAAGATCAATTTTTCAAATTAGTTATTCACTTGAGAGGTTCTGTATGGACTGGAAGACTATGAAAGTATCTGCAACTGCAACCAAATGACAAATCATCAAACTTCTTTCAACGCAAATGTTTACGCCTCATAAATTCAGCTTGCTGTGTTCTCCAGAGCTCCTTGTGAAGATGAGGTAAGCAAAGCTGGTATCTTCACTGACAGGGGCAGGAGGGATGCTGCAGCCTGACTCCCAGCTCCCATCTCATCCATGCAGCATGCCATGCTTCTTAACTGCGGCTAACTGCTGGTGCAGCCCTGCTGTAAATTTGCATAGGGAACTGGCCAGAAGCAAAAAAAACCAGAACAAACCAATACAGCATCCTGCCCTTCTCAATTTTATAGTATAAAGTTTATTTTTTTGTTTAGGGCAGACCAATTCTCCAGTTCAGTCAGAGCAGAGCCTCACAAATAGTTTTGCCAGCACAATTTAGAGGGCACCCTACCACAGGGGTGCAAAGAGGAAGTGTGAATAGTTTCAATGCCAAAGACTGTCTCACAAAAGCAGCTGACCACAGTAACCCTGTATCTTGCATTCTCTCTCCTGCAGTCACTGGTACTCAGATTCTTTTCTGATGTTCCTCGCATCCCAACAACCCGAGGTCAAAAATCTTTTGTGGTTAAACAAACTTAGGTTTCTCCCCTTGAAATGCATACTGTACCAGTGTGTGTGATGCCTGGATGTTCTGAATGTGTGGAAGCAGTAAGTAGGCATTTGCTAGCTGCATTTTAGGTTCTTCTGGAGAAGACATCAGAGTTCCTGTTCCAAAAACCTGGTGTTAAAAAAAAAAGTCATTAAATCAACATCTAGAATTTCAGTTATAACAGCAACTTCCAAAACTATATTGCTAGTAACAACAACCTTCCCAAAAAACAGATCAGTTTTTCACATTAAATTCTTTTAAAAGACAATAAACATAAAGTTCCAATGTAGGAAATTATCATAGACATAAATGGCACTAAAGAATCGTCACTCATTCAGGCACTATTACAAAGACAAAACAAAGCACTCACCAGCAGAGCATCAGGTTATCTCAAAAACAACAAAAAAAAAAAAGTACCTACATTCTCTTACTATTCTCCAGGCAATTAAAACATATGTATAACTCATTTGGGAGTGCACAAATTTCTAAGAAAATTTTGTTACTAGTCCCACTGAATACTGAATTCAATGTCTCTGCCTTAAAAATTGAGTAAAACATTTTCTCGTTATTTTGGTTTTTAAAGACTGCAATTTTCAAAACACTAAGATTTGTAATTTGGATGGCTCTACTGCATTTATATTTTGCTCCACCAAGATTAGTTTATGACAATGAGATGCACAATAACTTGGGGGTGTGGAGCCAGGAGATCATTAGAGGCTAACTAAAATTACTTTGGGCTTTTCACTTGTATGCAAAGATTTATTGTTTTTCAATAGGAAAAATCCACACCTTTTTAATTAAGATGATAACAAAATGCATTCTATGTTCACTGAAGATCTCTGACTACAGATAGAAAATACAAGAACAAAGGGAATATGCCTTTTTTTTTTAATGCAGGTATTTACAAAGTACATTTTAATACAATGGTACCTCGTCTCCATTTGGGTGGCTCTTCTGTACATACTCTTGCATAAATGCATTAGAGACATCACATGTTTCAAGGCTTTGGGGCTCTCAAGAGCACTGTATTGTGTAATTGTGCATCAAACACTCAAGTCATGCCTCCTTTTGAAACTCTTAAACCTAACGTGAGC
>WAAG01096273.1:0-14589 GCA_013390105.1 Tichodroma muraria
AAATTTTAAAATTTAGTGATGACTTTATTTATCCGGGTCATGCATTTTGGAAAACAATAATTTAACAAGATTATGACAATTCCACCTATCGTTAAATATATAATAGAACTTTTCCTATGTTACAGCTCTCTCATCAGATTGAATTTATCAAGGATTTCTATGAGATACATGAGGAGCAAGTATCAGAAACAAAAATATACCTAAAAATTCTGAAAATAAAGTGGCTGGTATTGTTATTTCCCTTTTAAAGGGTACTTCTCACACAGAAAGGAATGTTGAATCCTCTTTCCTTTGAATTGCAGGTGAGTGTTCACCATAGCAACCTCCAAATATGGTCAAAGAGCCATTTGAAAGCATCTCAGGCACTATCTCCCTAGTCTTTATCTTTTAATTGGCACATATTTGACTTCACTTGAGGGAAAGAAAATGGACTTGGCTTGTGTAATAATATGTTTCAGATGACAAGAGACAACAAGTTCGTGGAAAAACAGTGGTTTCAAAAAGGGCCTGATATTTAGTGTGAGTGGTATTAAAATAGAAGCAAAGTGCATTTCTTTTTAATCTAGTATTTTATGCACTTCATGAAGAGATAGGATAGTGATAGCAGATTGTATGTAGACAGCTGATTAGTGAACTTTTAACCTATGTCAGCTTCTTCAGATTGTTTTCTGCTGATGGTCTGCAATTCAGAAGAATTTCTCCCAGCAATGTATAAGAAGAGTATGGGAAAAAATGTTCTCTGAAGTAAAAACCATGACAATAATGACAATAAAGACAATAAAATAGAAAACAAAACTATGCCAATGTTATTAAAGTAAATGTCCCTTTGCAAATAGGGTGCCTCCCAGAAGAGATGTTTTTGTGCTACTATTCAATGTGGAAAAAAGGTTTACACAAAATTTTTGGAGCAGCTGTAATAATCAAAGGAATGAGAGGCAGAACAGCTGCACGATGTTTTTTGTATGTTCAATTTATTTCATGCAGACCAGAGCCATTTTATTTATTTTTTGTTCTTAAAGGAATTTTATACATCAAAGTATGTAAAGCAGTTGAACATCCAAAAACCCAGTAAAAAGCAGCAACCATAAAGGACAACAAAAATTATTAATTTCTCCAGTTTATGACTGGAGTGGCTGGCTCTGGCTCAGTCTGCCTGTTTGATCATGGCAAATGTCCAGGATAGAACAGGCACTTTCAAGAGGTGAACCAGGACTAGCAGAGTTGCCTGTGATGCTCTCTATGTTCCTGTGACTGCAGAGCGTGTCACAGCACAGTTAGCATCTCTTCTCTGGCTGGGATCTAAGAGAGAAGGCAGGGAATGTAGAGGTGGAGAAAAAGATAAACAGCAGGGAACAGGGCAAAGATGCACATTAGAAAATCTGCTTATTCATGCAATGTTACACTCTTGGGAGTCTAAAGTCTAGGTATGGCAGCAGAAACAACAGCACCAAGACTCAGGAGTGGTGTAATATGTAGATATTTGTCAGCTATTTCCAAGCTTTTATATGCTCATGAGCTCTTCTTCTAGGCTACTAATAATCTCAACCAGTTGTACAAACTGAATATTTCCTGATGATTCATCAGCTGCTGATCCTTTGTGAGCCATTATCCTCAGTGAAAATAGCTGCAGACACAATTACGAATAAGCTGTTGAACTGACTGCATGTGAACCAGTTCAGATAGAATCCTAGGACATTAGGTTGTATCACTGTCATAACTCACTTAGGACCTCCAATTTATAGCAAGAGCTGATGTGTCTTTGACACCCCATGGTATCTCAAATGGTGATACATCTGTGTTTAATCAGCTGAATCCCACCTAAGATCTCTGCTTCAAATTGAGCTGAATGTCTTTCTCGGGTGTTCTACCTAAATCATCATTTACTAAATAGGAAGCTTAGGAGCTGACTCACCTATATTAGGTTACAGAAATTCACGTTTCATAATCTGTAATTAAAATCTGTCCTTAGTCTCCTGTGGCATATATGCTAAATTTTATCATTGATTAGTAGCTATGATCTTCTCCTTTGACTAGAAATAAACAAAACTCCTGCTTCATTATGGAGTGTACTGAGAAAAGGACATTTCTGAGACTGTAAAACCTGGGGCAGCTCCTCTGTGTATGTGAATTTATCAAAAAAATTGGGAAAATATGTGAACGGACTAGAAAGCTCAGCAACTGCAATCAGAAATCACAATTCAGTTGAAAATACTGAACACTGTCAATCTGTCTTGCTGTCATTGGGATTCATTTGGTGCACTGATGCTGTACTCAGCTGTGGGTAGTGGGCTTTTCTGTAGTAAGCATCCAGTGAGTTTGTGTCACTTCTTACTACTAATAAAGTCAGAACAGTTCCAGCTTTTCAGAACATGTACTTACTCCATTTCTCAGCTTCAAGCAGTGAATGCCTTTATATTTAGTTTTGTATTCACTGCTATGGAGCAGTTTGGATGTGTCTTGTAGCGCTGCTCAGGGTAAGCCATTTCAGTGAAAAGCTTACAGCTGCAAAACAGTCATTGTTTGAGTACAGAGATTTAAAATAGGGCAAATCCAATGACAAATACAGAGCTTTTTTGAATAATAAGATGTGTTCTGAGAACCGTATTTGTAGTGGTTGTCAATCCTCAGAATCTAATGGGGTATTTTTTTAGGATCCTAGTCTGTTTTATATTGTTTTTTAGAGACTGGGTTGCTTAGTCTCTAATGTTTTTCTTAGTTTCTGTCAAAATGATATTTATTGCTGCAAACAAAACATTGAAGGGTCACAACAAAGAGTTAGGTTATTGTTCAAGGGTCGTATGATCATTGCCATACACACACCAATAGTAACTAAGTATCTTCAAATATTTTAAGAATTTAAAAAAGAGGAGTTGAAAAAGCCAAAGGAAAGACACGTTAAACAGTTTAATCTATTTTTAATGCAATGAAGACATGTTTTTATTTATATTGTTTAAAAAAATATACTCATTAAACTTTCCTGCTTTGAGAATTATGACATTGCCAGTTTACTAGTCTTGAGGGTTTCTTGGAGTTTTTGCTTTTCTGTACTGAAGAATGTGAATAATATTTAAAACTGTTGAAAATTTTTGTGGAATCTGTTGCAGTATTTAGTTCTCTTGCCAATGTTTTCAATTTATCAAGTGGTCTAAAGAGTTTTTATATGAAATCAGTAATTTTGATGTCTTACTCTTTACTTATGGAACGTTATGAATAATGATAGGATAGTTTCCTGTTTTCTTGTTGTGAAGGAATGAATTAGGCTACAGAGAGCAAAGTTTTGCCAGGGGGTTGAGGAAGACAGTCCTTCCCTTGTAACCAGAAATGGTGCTGCCACACCTGGAGCACTGTGTCCAATTCTAGGCCCCTCAGTGCCAGGGACACATGGACGTACTGGAGAGAGCCAGAAAGAAATTTAAGGGACTGGAACATCACTTCTACAAGGACAGGCTAAGAGACCTCTGTATGGAATTACATGTGTAATTCCTATCTGTTTTGATTGCTCTAAACATATATGTACACAATACCCACTGTCATGGTTTCAGTGTGAACCAGACAGAAAAACTATTAATTTGGGTTGCCAAAAGAAAAGAAATTTTGTAATCAAGAGCAAAGCAGGTTTAAACTTGAAAAGGACAGACTTTTATTAACTAATACAAAAAGGAAAGAAGGAGAAGGAAAAAAAGAAACAACAAATTCTTAGAATTAGAATGAAACCTTTCAAACATTCTTCCTCTATTACCAAAATTTCTTTCACTCTCATTAACAACATACAGAAATTACATTTAGAAACTTTCAGTCAGTTTTTTCAATTCTAGAATAGCCTTTCTTCAATTCTTCTAGAGATTGGAGCATCTTTTACTCGCTATGGAACTAAAAACTGAAAGAAAACAAGACAAAACAAACTTTTCATGATAACAGCCGCCCGGAAAACATTTGTATCATGAAAATTCCTCCCATATTCACAGCTCTTTAATAGCTGTACTTCTGGGCCATAATCGATTCATGGGGTTTATTTTTTTAAAGACAAAACTGTTCAACAGCAAAAGTTCTCTTCTTCATCTTCTTCTCTAGGACAAAATTTCATTGCTCCGTCTAAATTTCCCAACAGTCACAATCATCTCAACACTGGCCCCGTCAATATAGTGTTCTTTTGCTCAGATTTACAATTTGAACCGTTCATCTCCCCACATTCTTTTATGGTTTAAAGGAAAATTGTCTCATTATATTATAGTCCATCACCATAGCTTATAAAAGATTTTAATGTAAAAATAAAACAACTCCTTATCTCTCTTCCACTTAAAGTATCACCTTCAATTTCTGACTGCAGAATATCCTTACGTAGTTTCTCTATGTGTCTTCATTCTGTCCTTTCTTTCACTCCGGAGAGGATAGAAGCCTTCGGGTTTCATCTGAATACTTAAGGAGTTCACAAAAGGCAGCAGCCATGCCAAAGCAGTCAGATTTACTAAAATAGGCCGTGCTGGGGCTGCAGAGTTACTCTTGGCCTCAATCCTGGCTGGATTCTTATAGTTAGAGAGAAAGAAAGTTAGTAGATTCTTCTTTCCACCCCTCGGTCTCATTAGGGTTAAATTAGTCCAGAGTGAACTCCATTCAGGAAAGCCATCCCCGCCCGATATGCGTAATCTTTTGTGGCTCCGAGACAGCCCTGAGGAGTTCTTTTACCGACCATGCTGCAGGGGAAGGAAACTCGAATTCCATCAGCCAGATATCAGTGGCTTGGCTCTGCGGTCCATTTTTCCTTTTTTCCCGGTCAGCCTGACTTGCTTCCCCCTCCCCCCCCAGGCCCCGACGGCCACGTGGAGGGAGGGGGAGCAGAGAACGTGCGGCAGGAGCTGTTACCTGAGTCTCTGCCGGAAACCAAGAGAGAGCTGATTCACGGGTTTGCATTTAAAAAAGTGTATCGTAAAAGGCGTACCCACGCTTTTCATTGGTTTTATCAAGTGTCAGTAATACACATTGGCCAATCACGGCCAAACTACTACACCCACCCAAACACCCTTCATCATTCAAGACTTATGTATAGCAAAATAGTAAAAAATTGACTTTATTATAGCTTTGGACTAAGCAGGCACAGAAGGATCAAATTACTGTCATACTACTTTCAGATAACTGATCCTAGCCCTTCTTTGTTGTATAGTGGAGGATCCCTTCAGAGAACAGAGAAACTAGATACTCAAATAGCATTCTATAGAATGATTACAGGTAGAACTCTCCATTTACTGGATGTGAATTCAGAGAAGAACTCATCTAAATCAGATATTTCAATTAGGTATCTGCCTTTAAAATTAATAATGAATAATTTTTTTCTGCCTAAGTTTATTCCCAGATACTGGCTGGTTAAAAATTGACAATGTGACTGTTTTCTGTTTTGCATGTAACTACAGTTAATTTTCATGCTGTGATTTACAAAGAAAAATGGTTTACACTATTTACTAAATAGTTGGAAAAATAGATGCAAATGCAAATAACTGTGAATACAGCATTTGTAGCTACACTTCTGCATGCACAAGAATTATAGTAGATTTATAGACCAAGGTAAAATATATGTCAAATACATAGGTATAATATAGGTAAAATATATGTCAATATACTGTCAAGTAACTTACATGATGCAAAGTATTATAGAAGACTATGTTCGAAATAATGTTTATACCATTTAACTTATTTTTCTTAAAAGCAAGCAAATCTTCAGTATCCAATTATACCTGCAGTGTTAGAGGATAACCTCAAGTAAAATCAGTGTACAGTTAAACTGTGAAATGACTGGCAGTTAGATGTTTGTGTGGATTGCCACATGGATCTGTTAACAGGCATATTAAATGAAATTAAAATGTTAATGTTTCCTATTTACTGCAATGAAAAGCACCACAAAGAGTTTTAAAAATATCAGGCTTGTTATGCCATGTTAAGGAAAAAAAAAAGAATAAAAATAATAGCCCCTGGTCTGCATGCACAATGCAGACAAAAATTTGGAATTTTACTATAAGGAATTCTGACAACAATGTGTTTGCTTTTTGCCTTTATCTATTGAGCAGAAATATTTATATCATTATATGTACCAACTTCAAAGTCTTCTAAGCATATATTATGAACAAAAGTTTTATTTCCTCACATTTCATACCATTTGTTACATTTATTGTAAGTTGCAAGAGGAGACTAAATGTGTTCACAGCATAAACATTGGCAAATTTCAACAAAAAAAAGCAATACATTTTTTCACATGGCTTTTGAAGATAGGTTTTATCCATGAAGATTGTACTGAAGTGGTTAGTTCCATATGAATAGTTCATTTCATTGATGTAATTTCAGTTTTATCACGTACTTTGATCTGGCAGAAAGTTTTCATAAGGATGACAGTCACTTCAGGAAATCTAGTGTCATGAAGATATTACAAGTCAAGGTAATTTCTTAAGAGAAACAAGAGTTCTTATATGCTGATAACGGAATAGTTTAACAGGTAGGGATTGAGTTTTCAATCCAAGTATTAGTCAAATGGTTATTGAATTGCTTAGTAATTCAGAACATTTCAAACTTAATATGAGAAAACCTAATATAAAGAAAAAATTCCTACACAGAAAATGCATAAAGAACCTTTGCGGAGCAGCAGCCACTTATGCTAAGTTGACTTGTTGTTGTAAAACTTTTTCACTTCTGTAGACTAGATAAAGACATCTTGTGTGAGATTCACAATGACAAATCTTGTTCAGAAACTCTGTTGATGATAATAGGCAAATACATGCCACGATGACATTCGAGAAAGAATGACAGGATCACTAATGAGAACATTAATGTTTTTTTGCAGATCTTTAAACTGCAAACTTGATGAAAAAGGCACATATGATTTTTATTCCTGTTTGAATCACTTAGATTCTACTACTACTATAAATTTTGAGATCTAATTTAAAATATATGGCTGAAACCTGTCAGAACACCAGAACTTTTATTTCCTAAATATAGAAGTCATTGATTTCCATGTATATCCTATCAATTTGTTTAAATCTCTATGACCCTTATCACTCCTTACATAGTTTCTATCAGCTCTTTAAGCCTATAGCACTTCCACTCTGTGTTCTGATATTATTTTAATATCATGAAATATATGTTATCTCTAGTCTACTGACAAGAAGAACTTATAAAGATGTTTTCTTAAAAAAACACGTAAAAAGATAATACTGGTATTTTCAGCAAAGATCTAATAAATTTGAAATCTTGTTTTCATCATTCAAGTAAATCCCTCATGGATCTCAGAGCTCAGTTCTGAGTGTTTTTTTCCAATAGAACATTTAAACTACCTCATAAAGGAGGAATAAATAATGCAGTTTGAATCAAATAGTTACCCGTTACAAGCCTAATTGTATCATATTGGAACTATTTTTGAATACTTTGTGACTGATTTGTGTTTTTACATCAATTCCTCTCAACCAAGTCAAAAAAAAAAAAAAAAAAGGTACTTATTTTGCTTTATTTATTTTTAATTCTGGATACCTTCACCTCCCTGAATTTATGTGAAAACCATTTATTATTGTCCTTTTGAGAATCTCTGCTGAATATCTTGAAAGCTCTTAGTATTCATAGTACCTTGTTGTGATTGTTTACTAAAACGTAATTAAGGAGAGAAGTCTCCAGGTTTGATAGAATTTGTTTTCAGATAAATCATCAGCTCTGTCAGAGTAAATTAGGCATATCATCCTGAACTTCACATATTTCAACTGGAACACTTATGCTGTTGGTGAATAAGATGTTTCTGTCAGGAGTGTTCCATGCATATGGCTCTAATTGGTCCAGTTTCACATTAATGCATGAAAGAATCCTTTGTCACTCTTCTATTCACAACTAGCACAAAGAAATATGGAAAAACCCTCATTTCTCCTGTTGGCATTCATCTCAAAACAAAAAGGAAAGATAAACAATTGTGACCTTTTTTTTTTTGACAGAACACAATTTAAATAAAACCAATGTCATACCCAGAAAATATCACAATTAAATGTTGTCTTCTCTTGATGTATTTGCAAAATAAATGTTAGAAACGAGAGCACTTCAAGCAAATGAAAGTGCAAAGGATTGGCTTTTTCTTAACAAAAGGAGATTAAATACAGCAGAACTGAATCCATCACATGGCCCATTCATTCCAATATCCTGTTTGCCATATTATGTGAGATTGTTCTAGGAAAAGCCACTGAACCCCAAGTAACATAAGTATGATGAGATTACATGCTTTCCAATTTACAGAAAATAACACCCAAGAACAACACTGACAATCTCTGCAAAAGCTCTAATTTGCTATAAATAAATGTTCTAAGCAAACACAAAATAAGGCCAATTCTGTTATGCATCTGAAATGAGAAAGACCATGAGAAGCATCCCATCTGTTTGCAATCATGAGCTCTGTGTGCTCTCTTGAAAGCTGTATAGTTGGTTTTTGGTGGGTTTTTTGGTTTTGACTTTTTTTTTTTTTTGAGTCCTCCTACCACCTTTGTATCTGATCATCCAATTACTCCATGCTCCATCTGATCAAGGTAACAGGGTGGTTTTGTATACACTGATATGAAAACTATGTGAGCTATGTGAGTAAATAAATTAAAAAAAAAAAAATCATACAAATTTAAACCCTGTTGTACCCTAAATCACTAAATCAAGCTCATCACTACACAAACTTTTCCTGAATTTAACCCAAACCCAAGTGTGATTTAGGGGGTTGTGGTATGAATCTGCTGTTTGGCGTGGCCTGATCTGTAATGAAAGCTCCACTTTTCTCATGGCCAGGATTATCCCTAAAACAGTACAGCTATATTCTGACGTCGTTGTGCCTGATCCAGTAAACGTCCTGAAACACTGTATACTATAGCATTTAAATTTGCCCTGAACTCCTGATTCATCCCCATAGATCAGGTCAGAAAAACAGAGCAGGAGATGAGGGAGCTCATACTTTTACCATGTAAATAAGTAGCATTAAACAAAGAAAAGTTATTTATTTATACCATGAGTATACAGTAGTATCTGTTAACAATGGCTCATATGCATAACAGAAAAGCACATAAAATATTAGCAGAAACAACTGCAGTAAATATAAATAAAACATCTAAGAAGATTCCACTAAACTTTTTTCTAAATCTGTTCTAAAAGTTGTTTTGCATATTAGCATTTCCAGAATTTGGATATACAATGAAACTTGCTAATTTTTATTTATTTAACATATGGAGAGAAAACACTTGAGTGCCAAAGTGAGAAAAAAACATTGACTTTCCGTGCTTGATTTATGTAGACAAATTAATTTGAAATTAGAGCATAAGGCCTCCAAGCTTTTGAATTCAAAATATCATGAAGGTCATGTCCAGTCTCACAGATTATTTGGGGATGCAAACCAAATTATTGCAAAACTTAGTAATCAAATCTAATCCATCTGTCTTTTGCCTAAAGTATTAAATATTTGTAGAAAATAAGGATATTTTAAAAGAAAACAAAAAGGCAGTGCCTTAAATTTAACAAAGTCCTTTGATTCAATTGCACAATTTTCACTTCATTCATCTCTGATTCATGAAGAGTTCCCAGACCACCAAGTGGTTAAAACCATGAAAATTAAAGTGAAACATATGTTTATACTTTCACTGGATAGTGATGTTACTTAACACATTGTATTATTTTTATTAAAACTCTGATAAGGTTAAAATAAGTTAATGTTCAGTTAAAATAAATGAGTACTAAGTTCAATACTTGCAAAAACATTCTAAGCAAGCAGTTGACAAAATAGCTACAAAAATACTACAACTTTCAAGTCTAAAAAAATAATATTAAAAATTCAAATTTGCTTACAGAAACATTCTCTTATCTCTCTCAGAAACACATTGTCTTGTCTTATTTATTTTCTTCTTTTTCTTCCACCCCCTAATCCTTGTATAAGACTCATAAAGTTGTTTCATTACCCAATAATAACAGTAAGCATGTCACCGTATTATACATTATGCAATTTCTTAACATTTCTTTTTGTTTAATATCAAGATAGATTCAAAGTCCAAGAAACTTGGCCTCAAATATTACTGGAATTCAAAGAATATGGTAATTCTAGGTTGACTGGTTGTGACTTGAGACTCTAAGATTGGACGCTGCTTTTAGAGTAAAATGTGCTGAATTTGCTGCTGTTACTCTAATTTTTCATCATATGAATTTCAATCAAGTTCCTTTTGTTCAACTAAAACATTTCCCTATCTGTTTTTCTCTTACTAATTAAAACAAAGGGCTTATCTGCTTTCAGATGTGTTCACATTTTCTGAAATTACTTCCAGCCTAGTGTTAAAATCCATTGCTTAGCATTCCTGTCTGCAAATCTGGTTAACAAATCAATAATCTGTGTTAAACAGTTTTCTTATATAAGCCCCTACAAAGTAGATTTTGCATCCTATTATTCCTGTTCTTCTTCCCCAGTACACTCTGATCCATCTCTTTCCTTTGCATTGGTCCTTCTCCTACACATCTCATAAGAAATCTGATACGTGGCCACAGCTTCTTTAAAACAATCCTAATATGTTCTTTCTCCTGCATCATGTAATGTCTACTACCCTTGTATCAAATAAGACCCTGCATTTTTCATGGTTTTTACCATGGGTAAAAATGGGGAATTCCTTCTCTGTTTCTCTTTGCAAACCCTGTGTTGGCAGTATTTGAATTATTAGTATTAGGTCCCTGATAGACCTAAGGGCAGCTGATTTAGTGGTGTGGGCTTGCACTGGTCAGGTTGCTCAGGCTCTCCACAGCCTTTATTACTTGATAAAGGAAAATCTTTTTCAATATCTGTGAGAAGTATACAAAGGGTAAAGCAAAGAATATGATCAGATTTGAGAAAAGCTGACTTAAAATTACAGGAAGGGCAAAATGAGTTTTTCATTACTTTATGAGAAAGGCTCCTGAAAGGAATGTGTTTTTGTTATAATTTTTATTCATCTTATCCAGAATAGGTAGATAAATACATAATAGGCTTAAATTCAAGCAAAGCAGATTAAAGTTAAATAAACTTTCTAGCAGTACGAATGGGGAAAAAAACAAATATGTTTCCCTAAGCAGTTATGAAGTCTCGGCCATTGTCTTTGAAATCACACTCAAAATCATCAGAAATATGGTACAAATCACATTCTCTCCCTGGAATAAGAAGATGAAATAAGTGACCTGTTAAGGTCAGTACTCTATGGTTTTCAGGACTGAAATTTAATTAAGAAGAACATAATTGGAATAAGACAGTGACATATCATAATTGCTGCTTTTATAAGCAATATTGCTGGTAATCTGAGAATGATTATTACAGACTGAGAGAGTGTGGTGATTTAACGCCTGCTGGGATTTAAACTCCAAATAAGACACGCCCCTTCCTCCCTCCCCCTCCTGTGAAACAAAAGGACAAAGGCAGCGACTATGGATTGGGATAACAATTTACTGTAAGCAAACAACAATGGAATAAGAATTCCGCAGTAACAGCAACAGCATTAGTAACCAAAGTATAGGGAGGAGAAGGCACGTGACACACAAAAGGTGTTCACACCTTCACTCAGTTCCGCACGCCTGCCGGGACAAAGACAACGTGGCGGACATCTCTGCAGCTCCGCAGTGACACGCAGCTGTTCCTGAGGCAAAACAGGATGGCGGGTGCTCTCTGCCACCAGGGTTCCCCCTCCCCAAGTCCAGGACAGCAGAAAATCATGAGGAAAAAAAACCCTGAAAGCTGGAGAATGCACGTTGTGCTGCTCGCTTTTCCGGACTGCTCTGCTGTTTCAGTTCCGCACAGTGCTGCTGCTTTGGCCTGCTCAGGTTACACAACTCTGCTGGGCTCGTGGCCAGCTTGGACTCGGCTCCTCTTACCTCAGTTTGCCCGTGCTTTGTTTCCTGTGGCTGCTTCTGGTTCACTGCTACTGGGAATCAAATATCGGAGCCACTCTCGGCTGTGTTTGCCACTTGGAGGAATAGGAAGGGGTGATTGGCGCTAGAGGAGAGACAAAGTTTTGGTCAAAGTTTTGCAGTGTTGGTCCTGAGAGTCTGCAGCAATATCGCAGCTGGCGCCTTCCTGAGCAAGAGATGGAACAGAGTGGTGCAATTCCAGGGGTATGCTACTTTTCCCCAAACCCATGCTGCCCAGCAATGACTTGCACAGTAGAGAACATTAACTCAGCCATGCCCACGCAGCCCTAAAGCTCTGCCCCCTGCAAGCAAATTTAGGACATTAAGGAAGAGCTCTCTGAGGTCACTTGGTCCAGCCTCCAGCTCAGCAGGGCTGGCTCTGAAGCTACCTTAGGTTGGCTCAATCCTTTTTGCATATTTTTAATATCACCAGGAGTGGAAATTTCATAGCAACTAATTTCAATGTTTAACCACCCTCACTGCACTATTTTTTCTTATAGTTGGAATTTACCTTGTGGAGCAACCAGTGTCTTTAATGTATACCTGCATTAAAGACATCTATCTTGTCTATAATCACCACAAGGTATCTAAAAACAGAAGTTAGATTTTCCCCATCGCTGAACTAATGTTTGACTTTCTATATGTTGTACTGAATATTCCAAGTAAGTGAGGATTAATGATTATCCACCACATGTTAAATTAATTTCAATACAAAATTACAACTTAAGCCCTGTGATTATTGAATGAGTTTGTACAATTCTGAAAGTGATGTGTCTTACTAGACTTAAAGGTAAATTCTAAAACTTAACCCTTTAAGACTGGTGAGATTTTCTGAAAGATCCAAAGGGAACTCATTGGCTTACAGACAGGTAATTTTCTTGAGTAGTTGATAAACTATGAAAAAATCCCCAAACCTAACCTACAAATTATTTATTACAAAGACTCTTCCCATCTTTCCCCCCTGAGATCACAAAACATTCCAATCATTCAAGAAATAAGTCATATGTCTGATATGTTAAAATATGTTAAAACACAGGTGTGCTGCGTAAAGCAACTCTGACTTGAGATCTGTTAGCAGCATTCATTTGATAGAATGTATAGAAGAAGCACTTTGTAGAAGTTCTTCTATAGACAGTTATTGTGACACAGTTAGTTTGTCCACAAATTTAGCTTAACTTCTTAAAATAATTGATGACTATTAAATGTAGGCTTCTGGTTTAGAAAGGTTCTTGTTTAGAAAGTAAAAGTCTTACAGGCTTTTACTCAGGTTCTGTTACTGGCTTCTGACTTTTGTATCAGATACTGATATCTACTTATTATTGTGAATTGAAATAAAAGACAAACGTTTTCTTTTGGAGTACCACAACATGGGACACTGTCCAAGAGGCAGAAGAAAAAAGTAATAATAAATTATTTGTAAATTGTTAGGAGAAAAAACTAATTCAAAGTTCTAATTTACATCTTAGTTGTGTATTTGGCTATTACTGAAGAAAAAATAAACACTGCTGTAAATGACAGACACGTGACTACTAAAATTTCTGAAAACAGGACATTCAGAACATATTTTTCTACAAGGCATTAAGAAGACATATAAGAAGTATCATTTTAATTTGTAATAACCAAAGAATTACTCTAAATTGCAGTATATCTGTAAAATCAGGCCTCCTTTTTGGTTCTTTTCTCTCCCCTATACACTTTAATAAAGTAATTGTTCTGCTTTTGGTTTTTTTTTGTTTGTTTTTGTGGGTTTTTTTTTTGTTGTTGTTTTTGTTGGTCTGTACTATAATAATAATAATTTCTTTCAGAATAGTGTCATTTTCATTGTCAGAAGTTTCGAAACTCCATTACTTGTGGTTGTATTACTTTTGTCACTTATCTGAATGTGATATTTTTGAATATGTCTTTAAAGTCAGTTTTTATCAACTATAGGTGTAAATTATTTTCTGACATGTTAGAAGACTCTTCAGTTGTTGATGCAATTAGAAGAGTTAGAGTGATTATTTATAATTGCAAAAGCTGTTCCCATTCAAGAGTAAAATTGATGTAATTGTCAAAAGGACTGGAACATTTGTGTGTTCTGCATGCAGTAAACAAAAAATTTAATTAAACAGCTATTAGAAAAGCAAAGACTAAAAACTGTGGAGTGACATATGTCCTCTAGAAATAGGGACTTACTGGATTTTCTTGCCTACTCTTTACTTTCTAATCCATGACATTCCTGTAGTAGTTTGGCCGTGATTGGCCAATGTGTATTACTGACATTTGATAAAACCAATGAAAGCGTGGGTACGCCTTTTACGATACACTTTTTAAATGCAAACGCGGGAAATCAATTCTCTCTTGGTTTCCGGCAGAGACTCAGGTAACAGCTCCTGCCGCACGTTCTCTGCTCCCCCTCCCTCCACGTGGCTGTCAGGCCTGGGGGGGGAGGGGGAAGCAAGTCAGGCTGACCGGGGAAAAAAGGAAAAAAAAGGACCACAGAGCCGAGCCACTGATATCTGGCTGATGGAATTCCTTCCCCTGCAGCATGGTCGGTAAAAGAACTCCTCAGGGCTGTCTCGGAGCCACAAAAGATTACGCATATCGGGCGGGGATGGCTTTCCTGAATGGAGTTCACTCTGGACTAATTTAACCCTAATGAGACCGAGGGGTGGAAAGAAGAATCCACTAACTTTCTTTCTCTCTAAC